>OVAN01016359.1:0-10652 GCA_900406275.1 Anastatica hierochuntica
ATATTGAGGTTTCTCATCTTCTTCTCTTGGGTCCTTCTCCTTTGTGAACTAATAGGTTTGTGATTGATGGTGAGAGCTCGATTGTATACACCGCGCCGAAGGTTCTTTCCGACGACATCTATGGAAGTTGGAAACCGAAAGATCCTAACCGGATGTAACTGTTCGTTAACACCGTTAATCGAGTGAATTTGTCATGTCTTAAATAGGTGAATCGAGTCGAATACCTCAACAATTGTTATTAGAGTCGTGGTGTTTGGTGTTACACGGGATTCGACGGCGATGTTGTTTGGATCAGCTTCTGGAAATAAATCGATATTGAGCAAGATAATTCATGGAGCTGCGATGTTGGGGTTTTGGCGATTCACAAGATTCAGTTACATAACTCTCCGGTAACAGAGGTGTTTAATTCTATAATAGGAATAGGACGCGGCCTGGGCTCTACAAACTCAATGAATAAGAAATAAACATTATTGTTCATTCAAGGCTTGATTCATCGTGATTCTGGAAAATTGTAAGAATCAAAAAAGTTTTTTTTTTCCGATTCTCTCATCATAGCTACTTCAAAATAAGAATAGGGGGTTTATGAAATCGACGATGGTTCAAGCACAAGAAAGGAGATGGAGTATGTTCATTCCTGATGACATTACGGATAGGAGAAAGAAAGGATCCAAAGAGCAGTCCAATCAGATCAAACGATTTCAAGATTATGAAATTGAAAGAGTCTGTAAGTTAACTTCTCCAATGGTTCATGAGTTATTTTCTGTGGATTGTGATTCTAAAGACATACAGAAGAGGATGTTAGTATTGAGAGGAATGATTGATTTGAAGATTAAAGAAAGAGCAATCAAAAGAATATTTTTTCTTGATGTTTTTTACCAAATAAACCAATTTGAGATTGACGTATTGTGGAGGTCCTGTGCAAGTTTACAAGTTGTTTCTAATCATCATAGTGAGTTATTGTTGAGTAACTCATGGCTTTTAGCTGCAGATTCCGTCATTCTCAAAGTCTCGATCATACAATACTGTTGGTGTATTTCCGCTGCTATCACAAGGTGATTTGTGATGTTCTCTTATGATTTTGTTTATGAAGATTCTTGTTCTGCACAAGAAGATTGAAGTCTTGGTACGTCACATGTAACACATTTTATATTTGGAAAAGAATGTTCAAGGTTCAAATTTGGCGCCAAATTGTGCAATGGACAAAATATGTTAGTTTGAGTTAGATGCATTGTGGCTCTAGAAAGTTGAAAGGATTGCATTTGGTGAAACATTAGGATTCAGGTTCCGGGGAAGCCTTGGAATTAGGATATGTATGTGTGTCTGAAGCTATTTGAATATTGTGTACGGCTTCAAGATTCGTGGCTACGAAGTTGTAGATGAGAAGGGAAAATTCAAAAATATATTAGTAACTGAGACAGGTTAGGGACTTAGAAGGGAAAACAATGTTTGTTTAATATTTGAGAAGGTTTCGGTTCCACAGTGAACAATGGTTTAGATTCCTGTGAATCTAAGAAGCTCATATGTGGTAGTTAAAGAGCCTGTTGTAGTCTAGGAGATCCAAATAAGAACGGATCAAACTTGCAATGTCTGCTGCTATTGGTTTAACACGAGACAACAAATCGTATTGCTTCTCATAAGTTGGACCAACAAGAGGTTTATTTGAAGGAAAGCATGAAGAGTCTTTGAACCCAAGTAAGACATAATTAGGTAATTAACTGTGTGAAACCTATATACAATTTAATTTGCTTGAACAATCAGAGTCTCCCGAGAACAAAGGCAAGAAGTTGTTGAGAAGGCTTGGCAGTAGCGAAAGGCATGCTTTGGTTAGAGATGTGATGACACAGGAGAATTGTGTTTGTAGATGGATGGAGACATGATAAGACTCTTGGTGAAAATCGGATGGGAAAATCAGGGTTAGAGAAACTGATTTTAAACCAATGATTTCAGGTTCTTATGATTCAGAGAACATGAATCTAAGAGAGATGGAAAAGCTGGTTATGTTTGAAGACTCAGAGTTCAAAGGTATGCACAATATATCTCAAACAATATTGATGGATTTGAGAAATTTTAATCTAAGAAAGATTTGAAGTTTCTAAAATTGAGTATGGTGGAATACAAGAGATTGTTGTTGAAAGAAGAAGTTCTGGTGAGTTCAAATCATGATGGAGGATTCTTGGGTCAAGTAACAAGTTATAGCTTTTTAGGAAAATAATAAGTATGTTTAAATACAATCTATTTTGGTGGAAGGGAACCAAACTTGGAGCTTCTTCGAAGGGAAAATTTTATCTTGGGATCTTCTAGTAGAAAGAACTAGTTAAGGAGGTTGTAGTAATAGGAACTTATATAATGAATTGGACATGTGCAGTCAGGTTCTATGTATGATTAGAAGATTCAAGCAACCAGAAGTAAAGCTGAAGATTATTGTTTCATATGGAGTTTTTATAGTTACACAGATTGTAATGAATTTAGAGGGGGTTTGTCCTCTAGGTGGAGCTATATTTTTTTTAGAAAATATCTTGTGTTGGGTTAGATCTTCAAGCAACATTGAAGTGTCTGATGGACCAAAGAAACGTTTAATGGTTTAGGAGGCTGCATATTTTGTGTAAGATAAGTCTCTCAGAGGTTCTTCAGAATGATATGCCTTGGTCGTGTGTATTGATAGTCTTCCTAACTTTGGTATTAGGCGGTGTTTTTTTTTTTTTTTTTGATAGTCGTACATATTAGGTTCTTATTGGTTTTGCTGAGGAGATGTCGAAATTTCTATGATGTCGGGTCTGAGGTGATTGGAAACAATATGAGTTCTCTCTTCCTTTTGAAGGTGTGCAAGATTTCGAATTTAAATGGTTTAAGATTGATGAAACATAGGAAGTTGCAGGTTTGCTATTTATTAAAGTATTGGTTTGAGATTGAGATTATTAAAGGCAACCTTAAGTGATCCTTATTCTGGTTGTGCACAAGAAGTATCGAAGTGAATCACTTGATAAAATTCTAAGTTGGTCTTTTCTGCTTTTAGCATGGAGACATATCATCTCACGACTGATATATGCAACCAGTACGGACCTAGAAGGCTAGATAGGGTAATGAATGTAGTAGGTTTTCAAACTGCGGTCGTAAGAAAACGTAAGGAGTTTTGAGTTTTTGGTTGCATCAAGAAGAAATTTCGGTTACTTGAAGAAAAGTTTTCGTTGATCAAGTGTGGTAGCTCAGTGTATAGCATGCTAGAAAGAAAAGATATTGAGCTAAAAATGGTTATGGTTCAGGTTTGAGAAAATTCAGGATGCAAGTATCAAGGTTTTGTTGGATACTAGTTGAAGTATACCTAGAGAATGGCACATCTAAAACGGATACCAAAGGTTCTAGACATGGTACGAGAGTTGCTGTAAAACGAGGTCTATTTATATCTGAAGAAGTACATCATAAAGCTCGAGTTGATGTGGTGGGTGCTACAGTGAGTTGTAAGCTGCTAGACTAATCCGTTTAGATTTAAGTATAATTCAATATTGAATAGGTGAAACGGATGACTGTAAGTACAATCTCATGTTACTACATGCAATTGTTACTAACTATATGTTTTATGAGATTCTTTTTCAGGTGTAAATCAAAGTTTGGTTCAGCTTCAGAAATATGTACTTTTCAGGTTTTCTGCATAGGATTCAATAAAGTTTGGTTCTAAGCCTAGTGCACATGAGGTGAATCGAATTGGTCGACAAATGAATTAGGTTTAAAGAAAGGTAAATATGTACAATCACTGATACAATTTTATGGTGTTGACAGAAGTCGTAATGAAATCTTTGTTATTGTTTAATACATAATTGCAAATTTATGGAGTTGTTTGTTGGTTTTGACAAGTGCCAAATATATTAGTCTTGTTAATAATATGTTGAGTGAGTGTTTATCTCATGTTTCCATAGGTTGTTTATCTCATGTTTCCATAGGTATGTGAGCAGCTGATCAATTGATTATCACTGAGTTTTTGTTAGAAATAGTGATGGGAATCAATGTTATTGTAGCTTAAGTTAGCTGGTAAATATCAAATCGATGATTGTTTTAACTAGAGACTACTTTACTCTTATAGGTAGATCAAGGTTTTACTCAATTTACAGTTTTTGTTAAGGAAATTGGTTTTGATGAGTAAATTTATAACATCTGCATTCCCTGACTCATTTAGAATCCTGCAAAACCCATTTAGAATCATGTGGCCCTTAACCCGAAAAGCCTTAAAACCCTTTTGTTTAATCTAAACGATAAATGAAGAAAAAGACAGAACAAGCCAAGAGAGAGAAATCGCGAGGAGAGAGCGAGAGAGAGAGAGCAATGGTGCGGCAGAGAGAGAGAGAAGTAGAGTGGTGCAGCCGCGATCGGAGGAGGAGTAGAGAGAAGCGGAGGCTGCATGGTGAACAAAGGAGGAGACAATCTGACGGAGAAGGCGGGAGTAGGAGAGGAAGATGGAGCCATGATCGCGTTGAGGAAGAGAGGAATGAAGGGAAGGGAGAAGGATATGTTGAAGTCGTGGTTGAGAAGAGAAAGAGAGAGAAAATGACCACGACAAGGAGGGGAGGAGGAGGAGGAAGGTGTTGCAGTGAAAGGCGAGAAGAAGGAAGGAGGAAGGACCAACGGGGAGGAGATAGTGATCAGAGGAGTCACGGAGAAGGAGGAAGAGTAGGTGATCAAAGGAGATGAAGATGGTGATGATAACACCACGGGGGGAGAGATAGAGGGTCGAAGGAGCCAACGATGGTGAGGTGGAGTAAATTATATTCATGGTGGAGGAGGAGGCACGGATAACCAGAGGCGATATCGGTGGTTCAGTGGAGAAGAAGAAAGAAATCAAAGAGTCGGAGATGATGGGAGCGAGGAAGAAAATGGTTGAGCTTGACACATGGTGAGAGACTACTCCCCATGCGGTGGTGGAGATGATTCAAGGCGGAGCTGGCGATAAGTTAGAATCGGAGAGTATAGTCGATGGTGCGATTGTGGCAGAGGAGATCGGTGTCGACGGCGGCTCGATGGAAAACTGAGAGGACATTAGGGTTTCGAGGAAACTTGCGGAGGAAGCAATTGAAACTCTAGGCCCTAAGGTTGAGGCTAAGTGGGCCCTTAGCGGGCTGGAAGTCCAAAGAGCCTTGGTCCATTACGAAAAATGCTTGGTTCGAGAAAGAGTGAACCAAGATTAGCCGGTGGGCGTAAATCCATTTTGGGCCGGAAAGGAGATCCAGCTAGAAGCAATTCAATCTATGGCAAGCAAGACACCTGTGGAGGCGGTTCAAGCTAGGGAGCCAGAAGGGTTCCAGGAGTGTCAGAAGTGGAAAGGAAATTATGCAAGACACAAGCCGGGAAGTCCCAAGTCACTTCCACGGGTGCGGTTCCACTCGGTAAGTCGTGGCTACTATTTTGCCCCACGATCCGACTTTCCTTTTTGGAAATTTCAAGATATAGAAAGTTTCCATATTTGGAAAGTTTCCATTTTATTGAAGTTTCCTTTTTAAGCAAGTTTTCCTTTTTTGAACTTTTCATTTATGGTAGGTTTCCATAAATGGAAAGATTCCATTTAGGCAATTTTCATTTCGGAAATTTTCTATTTATGACAGGTTCTCATAAATGGAAAGTTACCCCTTTTTTGGCAGGTTCTCGTCTAAAGGTCTAACACAAGTTTCTTTTTTGGAAGGGGAATCATCAAGGGCCAACGAGGCTGGAGGACTAACATGGGATAAGAAGGATGACGGAGGATTATCATGGGGGTAAATGTCTAGGAGAAGAACCATCGACCATTCAATTCGTGGTTTCATTTGTATGGCCAAGGTAAAGAAGTTCTCAATATCCGTTTATATGACTAGGATTAAACTGATATTATTTAATAATTACATAATAGAGTCTTACATATAGTTTAATATGGTGATGTGGTTCTGTGGTTGGATGGTCATCCATCCAGTTTACGAGTGTGATGCACCATGCCCCTTGCTTAGGGATTGGTGAATATGAGTGCGGGCGAAGGGACCGGACTAGCTTGAGCTTTCTAACAGGGGTGCCAGTAAGCAAAAGGAGCTTTATGGGTTGCTTAGTTCCCTGGGTCGAGGGTATATGGAGCGGCTGGCGAGTCGTTTGCTGAGCCAACCTTAGGATGACGAATGACTCTAGGCGGTGGATGGGCAGAGAGGAGATTGTGCTAGTGACCGTGCCAGTGAATGGGAGCGGCCTGCACGCTATGTGATCGGGCATGTCCACTAATGGTTTAGGCCATAGGTTGATATGGAATTGTTTGGTAGGACGCATGGTTACAAAAAAATGTTTGTGAAAGGATTGTGAAATCAGAGTCTTAGTAGGTTATTAATCTTTTTGGAAAAAGGGTTTTCAATATGGCAGTTTCTTGATTGGCACAGTAGGTGATTTGCTTGAGGTTTTCGTTTAGGGTTAGACTTTCGAGGTTAAACGGGTATCAGGTGAAGTGGAGTCGGGTTCATCCTCACTAGGTGGCTTCTTTGAAAAGTCAATCATCACTCTCTTTTTCCTCTTTTTCCTATTTCCCTCTTTTTCCTCTTTTTCATGTTTTGGTTTGATGCAGATTAGCGGGTTAGAAGCGATGATTAACGGTCAAATTGGTGAATTTCAATTGGATTTGGCTGAACCAATTAGTTAACTCCTATCCCCCGAGAGAGGGATGTTACAAAATTAGTTTGTGAAGCTAAGCTCATATGTTGGTATGCAGATTTAACTTGTTTGAATTTGTTGATTGATGTTCCGTGTAAGGATGTCTTTTGCAGGTTATGGGAACTAAAAAATACCGAGATTAGAGTAGAATTTCAAAAGTGTTTGAAAGTTCTTAAGGGGTAATTAACAAAGTTTTCTTCAAGTTTGAATATAGCTGGAGAATGTTGGATAGTGATGCAACAAGAAGAAGACAAGACAAAACCAATGAGGAGTGATGAAGTTGTTTTACTTATAAGGAAGAGCAAAGGAGAAACAAGTTGAATTAACACTAAGTGTGGTCAACACTCTAGGTGAAGAAGATTGTTAATAAGACGCTTGTGTCAGCACGTGTGAGCATCTTGAGTATTATCTCCTTCGATGAGTAAAGGTAATAATCATGTACCTTCTTCTTTATTAAGTTACAAAACGAGAGAGAGAAGAGAGAGAGAGAGATTTTTAGTTTTGGGGTTTCTCATCTTCTTCTCTTAGGTTCTTCGCATTTGTGAACCAATCGGTTTGTGAAGTGTGGTTTGAGGTTGATTGTATACACCACGCATGAGTTGGGAACCGAAAAATCTTAACCGGATGTAGCGATTCGTTAACACCGTGAACCGGGTGAAATCGGCGTGCTGAATCAGTTAATCGGGTCAGATTTCTCAACAGGACATGCAACTCAATGTTCATCCTATCTTTTTATTTAACATGTGTATTACTCAAAATAAAGTCTGGAAAACCAGCGTCATATATGCCAGACATGCTCTTTTTCAAATTAGGAAACCAATTCTCTTTTGTTAGCACATTTAAAGCAGGTTTTAGAAGCTCATCATGTTCATAATAGAGAGAGTTAGAAAGTAGAATATCTTTACAACTCACAGAATCAGAAATATCAATGAAGGATCTAAACAAGTGCATATTATCAGGAGTTATAAGACATTGTTCAGTATGTGAAATCCCAGTGGACTTTTCAGCAAACAGAAAAGGACTAGCATCTATTAAATTCATTTCCATTACATAACATCACTAGCATCTATTACATAATCATCTATATTCCTAGAGAGTTCATTTCCATGTTAAACATCTATTAAATTCATTTTTAAAGGACTAGCATGCTCATTTAATCCACTCTCTTTTAGCAAAAATATCTTTATACCTAAAGAACTTCCATTGTACATACTTATTACAGAATTGAAACACATTCGCACACATGATAAAGATCATAAAATTCTCGAACATGTTTAAAATCCAGTGATTTTTCATCAAAGCTAAAGGTACAAGCTACACATTAGTCACATAGCTTTCCTTACATTGCTTGTTTTGGATGTCAAATCGAATGGTATTTTCGGACGTTCCTGGAGAAAATACAATTTGGTTCTCTTCTCCTTGAGTCGGTGATAATCCAATAGGTTTAACTCCACCGGAACCTTGTGACAAAGAATTCAGAAAATTAGGCAAAATGGAAGCAAATTTATGAATAGTGTAATTCAAAAGCGCCCCTTGTATAGTCGTCATCTGTTGGCCGTTTGGAAAAACCTTGACTATTGTCCTCACTCTACATCTCAAAGGAATCAATGTCTTTCCTCATAGGTTCATCATGGTTTTCTCTTCTTGTTTTTGTTTCAAAGGCAATGGATCCTCAATTTTGGTTTCTTCGTCGAAGGGTTAAAGTGGTTATGCTTTTGAATCATGATCAGTCGATTTCTTCTTAGAACATCTTGGCTCAACAACTTGTGTTCTCTTTCTATGGTATTTCTCAAAATCCTTTATTGTTTCTTGAATACATTTCCTCAGGCAATCTCGAAATTGTGAACTACCAATCTGCTCATCAACTTTCCCAGGTTTTGAGCATTCCTTTGGGCATCACAACCATAAAAAGGTTGTGCTTCTTCTCTTTCTGCTGAGATTTTCCTCTGCTCTTTTTAACTGAATACTTCAACAACCTTTTTGGTCGTGTTTGTACCTTCGCAAAATCATACTTGTTAATAACCGATTTTCTTTCCTTAACACGTTTTGACTCTTATTGTGAGCTCGTTATTGAAGAGAAATATTGATCATGCTATAGGAACTCTTCATGACATCTCCTATTAGACGTAAGCATCTTATTCCTACAACAATAACAAACTAATCAGTGAAACAATTCTCTCTTCCTCATAAACTTTTTTTTATTTTCTCTCTTTCTCACAAACTGTGCTATTTTTCTCTGAAGTGATTTTTTGGTGTTCCAATATGTTCAACAATGAAAAAAAGACCAATCAAACCAGGAAATAGATCCCCCACAAAACAAAGAAAAAGATAGACAAATTGCAAGATTTTTTGTCGCCAAGATGATTTACGAAACTTGACTCCATTTCTCCTAAGTCTTTTCTTTCTTTTTTTTTACGTTTTTTGTCTTTTTATATAGTTTGGCTCAGTTCGAATCAGACGTAGTTAGATAGAAATAACATGTTTAAGAAGATAAAGAGATGAAAAACAAACCCCAAAATAGAGCAGAAACTTCCAAACCCTCCATCTGGCTCTGATACCACTTGATACGACCTTGGATTCAGCCTTGTCTTTTGGAACTCTTGAGGGTGATTCGATGAAGATGGAATAGAATGAGATAGACTTTTTCACGGTTTGCGGAATTCCCCAACAAAATTTTTTCTTCAACAGCATGTGGCATCCCACAAATGACTTTGAAGGTTTGCGTCTCGGGAGATTGCTATCCAACCAAAATGTTCGATGTTCAGATATAAACAAAGGAATCACCAAGTATAGAAATTTTTTTGACAAAAAGATGATTGATTTTATTAATTGAGTTTGCCTTATTTTTATAGCAAAAAATCAGAAAATACTAATATGAGTTTGTAAAATACTAGAAAATGAAAGACATTGAATTCACACGGAAAGACTTATTGGATGAGCTAAAGGTCGGTCGGCTTTGAAAATTCATAACTCTTTCTTCCCAACAGTTTTTCAAGATATTCGACTTTTTCGTGGTCCTTTGAGGAGTTGAGAATACATTACAATTTAGATTACTCTTCAATTCCTTATGATTGATTAAATATGTTGATTTGAACGCACTTAAGCCCTTGTTAGCTCTAGGACAGGTTGAGATGAAATTTTGGTTGAGCTCTGGTTCAACCCGAGAGCTGACGTCAACATTAGGCTTGTTAGAAGAATGAATTGGATTACCAAGAACAAACAAGAACTTAATTAGACCATCTAGTGGCTTCCATAGACCGATATAGCCAAGAAAGTGATTTTTTCGGTCATTCCTCCAAACATCATGAGGACTTAAAAACACCTAGAAAAGCAAATAGAAATTGCAAGATACCACATTAAAAAATTCTCTCAAATTGGGGCATACAAAGAATGGATTTAAGAATGAACAAGTGGTAAAAAAGCATGGTAGACCTCACAAGCTTCCTTTTGAGGTAATGTGAAACAAATGGATGTTTCCATTTTTGTTATACTTACTTATGAGTCTCTTGTAGTAGTTTGTTTTTTCTTTTTTCAAATACCATGACTTCCTGCAAAAAAAAGGAAGAGGAGGACTTCAGGCGCTGAGAGCAGTTCTTAACCACTGCCACAATGTGAAGAAATTACTTCTTATCCTTCTGCATCTACTTCACCACAACCCTCAATCTCATCCAACCAAACAAAGACTAAAGTTAAACATGCATGAAAGCTGAAGATAACAAAGGCGACATTCATTCAAAGAAGTGTTGGAGTACTTCATTGTCCATTTACCAATCGAGTTTTTAAGGTTTTTAACAACATAATTTATGATACCAACCCACCTCAAAATGCAAACCAATCAAAATAATGATTAAATGATGAATGTTTCCTAGGAACCTTATCTTATATGTATGTTTTGTGAGAATTAAGGTGTGTTGTGACATATGTTGTCTATCTTTTGTGACATCTTAGGTTTATCTTGTTGAGAAACTAATGAGAAGGAAGGATTTTATTAATGATAGGAACATCCC
>OVAN01016360.1:0-10652 GCA_900406275.1 Anastatica hierochuntica
CCCCCCCCCCCCCCCGAGCTTAATTGGTTTAGGGAAGCTTATCAGAGATCCCGCGGTTAGGATCTCGTGATTAGTTTCTCCTAAGGCAAGTGTGCTGTGAGTTTCCCGATTTGGATTAAATCGATTCGAGTTACCTAAAAAAAACAAGATTCACTTTGATTTGGAGATTTCACGGAATGGGATTTTGGAAAGATTTGATTTGACTTTTGCCTTCCCTCCTCATTGCGATTCGACTTCTCCCTTGAGGAAAAAGAAAAGGTTTGCTCTGTCTCCTCTATTATCCTTACCTATTTTTTTAATTTTGCAATTTCTGTATCTCTTTCTGCAATTCATCCTCTGCAATCCCTGTTTGTCTACGCTTCTTACTGCTACTCGCCTCGTCTACCTTTTCGAAGCTTCCATGGACCCTGTTACTGCTCTAATTCGTAAGAAGACCTCGAAACGTTCTTCCGCTCCCGCGATGGCTTCAACCTCCAACCAGGGCCATCCGTCTCCGTCTCTCGTGGTTAGAGATGCTCTCGGATCTTCTGCAGAGAGACCTCTCCTCTCCTAATCTTCGGTTGATCTTCCCACTCATCGCTTCGACTCTGAGGAACAGGAGGAATTTTCCCCTTTTACTCTCATCAACGAAGAGGGAGAAGGCGAGACTGAGATGATTGGTCCTGCTCATGCGATTCTGGCGGTCCCGCTAGCTGTCGCCTCTGCCATCCATTCTTCAATGTTGCGCCGACCACCAGCACACCCAAATCTATCAATTCTTTGAGGGAGAAGCGTGGGATCCCTGATTCAGTATTTATTCAGCTGTCGACCCCCTCGTAAAGGCCCTGTACTCCTCCTGAGGGCTTCTTTTGCCTTTACGCGTCCTATTTCCTCAAAAGTCACCTCTTCTTCCCTCTGTCGAAGCTCTTTGTTCTATACTGCCGACATCGGACCATCGCCTTCTCCCAGTTGATAGCCGGGAGTATTAGGACAATTCTCGGCTTGCTGGTGATTGCTGCCGAGACAAATGTGGAGCTAGGAGTCCAACTGTTGGAGCTCCTTACAAGTTTTAAAGCTTCCGCTAAGTCAGGCCCCCACTACTACGTCTATGGGCGTCCACAGCTGGTCACACTTCCTGATAGCAAGAACGATCTTTGGGACCAAGCATATTTTTACGTCTTGACAGATGTCAATTCTCTACCTGAGCAGTTTATTGGTTCCACACGACGGATGTGGAACCCGCAACCTGGCAGCCGACCTGTTTTAGGTCGCTTCTTGTTTGTGCTTTACTTGCTTTCACTTTTCCTGACCCACTGTCTTTTCTTGTTTTGCAGTTGGTCCAGAGCCCAAGAAGCCTTCCCTTTCCCTAGACCAAAACGAGGTGAAAGCTTCTCTGAAACAAGCTGCCAACAGAGCCTGGGCTTTCCTCACCCCCGACCGCATCGCTAAAGCTGTTGCTAGAGTTGTTGCGGAAAGAGCAGACAAACCTCCACCACCTTCTCCTCTCCGGATTCAGCTACCCCGTTCTGAGATGGTGTGCCCAATTGTTGTCCTCCTAAACCTTGAACAGCGAGTTGTCGAGGCTCGCCGAAAGAAGGCTGAGAAGGACAAGGCCGCTGCTAGAAAGGCAGAAGAGTACAAAGTTGCTGCTGGCTGAAGAGCAGCTAAAAAAGCTGCTACCGAAGCAAGTGCTGCGGAGGAGAGATCTAAGAAAGAGGAAGAAGATCAGCTTTGGGCTGAGAAGGAGCAGATTTTAACGGAAGGTCGCCTGGATACTCAGGTCCCCGATCTCCCTAAAACCAGGGAGTTGGCTCTTGTTCCCAAGAAGACTTATGGGAATGCGGGCCCGGCTGCCGATTCTGGCTTGATGCCTCCTCCTTCTCCAAAAGTTCCCGGCGCTGCTGCTCAGTCCTCGGGTCGAGAGGCCACTCTTGTTGTGGCTAGTGATGCTGCGAGAAAGAGGAAGGAGAAAGATACCTCTGTGAGACCCACCGAGAGTTCTGGCAAGAAGCATTCTCGGGCTCGCGACTCTTCTTCCAAGAAGAGATCTTCCTCCCCCTCTGCAGACTCCTCAAAGAGGCAGTGCACAGACGAGGGAAAGTCTTCCAGCCAAAGCAGGTTGGGCGAGAGAGGTGCGTCTGACCGCCAGAGGTCGGTATAGAGGAGGTCTTCTGATCCGCCGAGGCCGGAACCTAGGAAGTCAAAAGACAAAGGACTTCCTGCGAGCTTGGAGCCCGCGACCCTCTCTTCCCAACCTCTAGATGCTGGTTTGGCTCTGAGGTTCGACCTCCCCGAGTCCTCTTCCCTTGGACATGGAAGAGCTGCTGCCGAGAAGTTCTATAAGGAAGTCCACCTTACTGACGGCCCAACCCCTCGAAGAAAGTTCCAGCTACAAACAGACTCCTACCAGGAGTTTTGTGTTCGCTATACTAAGGTAAATTTCCCCGCCTCCTAGTCTGCTGCTTTTCCTTGGCTTTTCCCTTCCTAACTCATGCTCATTGTACTCAGGGAATGGACTTTTTTAACTGCCTCCGGCTTGAGTATGAGGTGGAATTGAGCCGCATGAAGTCGCAGTGGCTTGTGGACCGTCAAGCCCTCGATGTTGAGAAGGGTATGCGCAGCAAGGCCGTCAAGCTGGCTATCGAGAGGGAGTTTGAGCTCAAGGATATGGCCCGGAAGGGTGCCGGGGTCAAAGTTAAGAATGAAGCTCTTGAGTCATCCTGGTCCCAAGCCTTAGAGAAGCTCAAGGCATCTGAAGAGCATGCCCGGAAGAGGACAGAGGAGCTGGAGACTCGCCTGGTTAAAGCCAAGAATAATGCTGACGAGATCTTCAATGAGCTTCAGGAAGCCTGTAGAAAGGCCCTAAGGGAGGAGGAGCGAATGGATGCCAAGCTGGAGGCAGCAGAGAAGAAATTCTCTGACCTGTCGTGGCGTCATGACTGTGCTGCTAAGGCTCATGAGGAAAAAGTCTCCCATCTCAAGGCTCAGATTGAAAGGGCAGCTCGGAAGGCCTCTAAAAAGGCAAGGAAGGAGGGAGCTGATAAGTACAAGGCTCGCTTCACAAGGATTGAGCGAGCTTTGGAGGATGCGAAGCTTGTGCAGGAGAACGCCCTCTTGCAGTCCCAAGCCAAGGTCCGTGCTGACTTCACTGATAAAATTAAGGAGAGCAAGGCGAAAGGGGCTGAGCCCGACCTTGACGTTGAGAGGAAAAATATGACGGCGGCACTTGAGGTTTTTGCTGACGAGCTTAATGAGATGGATATCATCAAGCTCAATCTAGCGGAGGATCTCCGGGTTTTCCCAGTGTCATACAGTTCTGAGGGGTCTACTTTGGCCATTCCTACTGCTCCCACTCTTGCTCCTGCTGAGGTAGAGGTCTCCTCCGCAGCCGTTGAACCCTCCGAGCTAGCCACGGCTCCAGCTGCTCCAACCATCGTGCTTGCTGAAGAAACTCCTGCCGCGGCTGCTACCGGTGACCTGCCTGCTCCCCTGGCTCTTCAAATCGATCATTTTGGCTCCAATGCTGTTGTCATTTTCCCAAGCATCGCCTCCGAGCTTGCCAAAGATCAAGAAGAGACCCAAGGATAGGCCGTTTATGGCCTTTATATTTTCTTTTGTAGTTTCTGCACTTTTGTTGTTTTTTGTTTTTTTGATGTTGTTTTCGAACTTAGTTTATGGTGCCTGGGAAGGCTTTTATCCACAACTTTAAGATTTAAGTCTTCTGATTTGCTTTACTTAGCTCCGATCCACCTAGCATTCTCTATTGGTTGGACGATAGATAGTGAATCGAAACAACCTTCCTAGATTCTCCTAGCTCAATGTAATCAGCACGATTGATCTTGGTAGATCCCCTTTTTCTGCTAATAGCAATCTTTGACGACCAGGAGACTGGAATCTAGCTCAAAGATGAGCCTCCTAAGGATAAGCTCCATGGCCATCCTTGCACCTAACCGACGAAAGAACCTGTCTAATAGCAGCTCTTGCACAAGTACCAAGAGCCTTACCAAAAGCACCTCTCATTCCAGTGTGAAGCCTATCAGCTCCAACACGCGAAAACATCTTGTTGATACAAAGGACATGAAACGGATGATTCCTATCTTACCATATGTTTGTCCCAAATGCTTCATGTTTTTTGGTTTTTTTTCCTTTTCCATGAAACTAGATGTATACAGAAAGGAGAGTTTCTAGTGCAGTTACGGAGTCAACAGAGAATCGTATTTAGTTTCTGCATTTTTTGCTTGCAACACTTCTGCTGTAGTTGCAATTATGATTTTACTGATTTGTGGGATGTGAGGGCCCTCTATTGAGTTCACTCTTATCTCTAGTAGTGAACATAGGTGCGAGGAATGTCCCCGGCTTACCCTGTTTCAGGACTCGGCGTTAGGGTGCAGCGCGGTGCTGACTTATCCCATGCCACACCCAAGGCATCATTCTCAAAAGATATGACTCGCCTCTCGAGTGTTTTGCGGACATGGTCCGAGTTTCCTACCAGAGTATGCTTAAGTCATACTGGACTGTGGGGAACCATATGGGGGTTGCCTTTCCACATTTGTGGTGTCGTTTCACCTAGGCACTTATGGGAAGCGCACAGTTAACTCGGAGGTCGGGAGGCCTGGCCAGGGCGCCAACGCAACCGGGCTTTTGTAAGATAGGCAATTTTTGAAATTGAACTTGTTTTATTGCACTTTGGCAAAAGAATTATGATAATTTTTTGTTAATACAGCAAATGTACCCACAATGGGTTGCCTACGTACCCCGGAGGGATTAAGCCTTTTCGTAGTTCGATTACATTGAGGTCCAAGGGACCGGTCGTTTTTTTTTTTGCTACTTGCGCCCATGTAGCCAGGAAGCTTAAAAATAGTATTTCTTCAGGTTAACCGAGCTCCACGGACGTGGCTCCTGCTTGTCATCCATGCGAAGAAGTTCATAAATCCCTGGAAGCAATGCTTTGGCGATGCTATAAGGGCCTTCCCAAACTTGCTCCGAGCTTTCCGGCTTGATACTCCGACGTATTCTGTACCACCCGTCGAAGGACCAAGTCTCCTTCTTGAAATGTGTGGGGGCTGACATGCTTGTTGTAGTGCTTGGCGACCTGGTTCTGGTAAGCTTGAAGGCGTATAAAGGCGAGCTCCGCTGTTCTTCGCTCGTGTCTAAGTTGATTCTCAACAGCTTGTCGTTTGTGAGTTCATCCTCGGGGAGAATCCATCGTCGAAGAGTTGGCACTCGTATCTCGGCAGGTATAATCGCTTCAACTCCGTATACGAGCGAGTATGGCGACTGTTGTGTTCCCCGACGTGGCGTGGTTCGGTGCGACCATAATACTCCATCCAGCTCGTAAGCCCAACTTTCCTTCTTGGAGGTGAGTCTTTTCTTGAGGCCTTTTACTATGCGCTTGTTTGTTGCTTCTGCTTGTCCATTGCCTTGGGGATTGTGAGGAGTGGAGTATTGGATTGTGATTTTGTAGACCGACCAGAAATGCTCAAAATCCTTCAAGATGAACTGTGAGCCGTTATCCGTGACGATTGCATGCGGGATTCCATGTCAGCATAAGATGTTTTTCCACAAAAAGTCTATTACCTATTTGTCTTTTATTTTGGCGTATGCTTCACCTTCTACCCACTTTGAGAAATAATCGGTCAAGACGAGCAGGTATTTCTTTTTATCTGACTTGTGCAGTGGTCCGACGATATTCATTGTCCATCACATAAAAGGATATGGTGTCATGACTGACTTCATCAGCTCGGTTTGTTGATCGATTATCAGCGCATGTCTCTGGCACCTTTCACACTTCTTAGCATAGGCCTGAGAATCCCGCTCCATGGTGGGCTAGTAGTATCCTTGCTTTCGGATCTTTTGTGCCAGCGACCTCCCACCTGCATGGTTCCCATTAACTCCATAATGGACTTCCTTAATAATTTATCGTACCTCATCGCCGTGTACACAGTACATGTATACGCTGGTCTCACTCCTTTTGAATATCTTATCTTCGAATAAGGTGTAGCGCGCACTCCGTTGTTTTAGTTTCCAAGCTTGCCACTTGTTATTTGGTACAGTGTCATCAACAATATAACATCTTATATCGTCTCTCCAGTCGTCGCCTTCTCCAATTCCTTCAAGGGCTCTTGCGTCGGCGTCCTCGCCTAGGTAATCCTCATGAAGGGACATTGCTTGCCGCTGTTCTGGCTGGTCGCCTTGTGCTTCTGAGCTTTGGTCAGCAAGAACATCGCTGATGCTTGATTTTGACAAAGTTTCCACTGGAATCGTCAGCTAAGATTTTCCTTGGAAGCTGAGGCCAGTGCGGCCAATGCATCAGCTGCTGATTTGTCCTTTTGTGGCACTTTGGTTAGGGAGAATTCATCAAACGTCGCGGCTTCTTTCTGCACCAATTTCAGGTATGCTGTCATGCGGTCGTCCCGAGCTTCATATTTTCCGTTTAACTGATTTGCTACGAGCTGGGAATCGCAAAATACGCCGACCTTCTTCGCCTTTACCACTTTTGCAAGTCGGAGCCCGGCAAGTAGCACTTCATACTCTGCTTCGTTGTTCGAGGTCGGGAATGCTAACCTGAAAGATTGCTCTAAAGTTTCCCCAGTTGGGGAGATGATCTGCACTCCTACTCCTGATCCCTTAGTGGACGAAGATCCGTCCATGTGCAGGGTCCAGGTTTTTGTAGGCTCTAATCCCGAGCTTGGTTCTAGGGATATCTCGATGATGAAGTCCGCCAAGACTTGAGATTTCAGCGCCGTTCTGGGTTTATACTCTATGTCATATTCGCTAAGCTCGATCGCCCACTTGGCTAGACGTCCTGACTGTGTCGGACTGTGGAGTATGGTACGAAGTGGATGGTTTGATAATACAGCCACGGAATGAGATTGGAAGTATGGGCGAAGCTTCCTTGCTGACGTGACTACGGCAAGCGCCAATTTTCGGTAATCATATACATGGTCTTGGCATCTACTAGAGACTTGCTGATATAGAAGACGGGCTTTTGCTCGTTGCCCTCCTCCCGAACTAAGACACCGCTAACTGCCACGCTGGACACCGCTATGTATAGATACAACACTTCACCGGTTTCCGACTTGGATAAGATCGGAGGTGTGGTCAGGTACATTTTCAACTGCGCGAATGCTTCTTCGCATGACTCGTCCCACTTGAATTTCTTGTTGGAGCGCAGTTTCTGGTAGAACGAGAGACATTTGTCGGTAGATCGGGAAATGAATCTGCCTAAGGCCGCTATTCGTCCCGTGAGTCGTTGTACTTCCCACACTATTGTTGGCAATTTCATGTTCATGATAGCGGAAAGTTGCTTGGGGTTAGCTTCGATTCCACGCTGGGTCACCAAGTACCCCAAAAGTTTTCCGAAGGTGACGGCGAACGTGCATTTTGTCGGGTTCAGCTTCATGCCATATTTGTTGAGGACAGAAAAACATTCTCTCAGGTGGCCTACATTATCATCTTCCCGCAATGATTTGACTAGCATGTCATCGATGTATACCTCCATTGCCTTTCCAAGTTGGTCAGAAAAAATCTTGTTCACCAACCTCTGGTATGTTGCTCCTGCATTTTCTAACCTAAACGGCATCACCTTGTAGCAATAAAGTCCTATGTCAGTTACAAAGGCCGCCTTTTCTCTGTCGTCAGGATGCATGAGTATCTGGTTATACCCTAAGAATGTATCAAGGAAGGATAGCAGCTGGTTTCTGGCTGTGGCCTCCACTAATCGATCTATGCCTTATTTAGGTCGGTGAAATCCACACATACTCGCCATTTACATTTTTCTTCTTGATGACCACCAGATTAGTTAACCAGTCAGGGTATTTAACTTCAATGATTGAGCCAGCTTTGAGCGACCACTCTACCTCAGCGTTGACCGCCTCTGCTCTTTCTGTTCCGAGCTTCCTCTACTTTTGGCGAACTGATTTGTTGGTCGGGTCAATGTTGAGCTCATGAAATGTCATGTCCAAGCCTATCCCCATCATGTCATCTATTGTCCAGTCAAAAGTGTGCTTGTTCTCTATAAAGAATGCCACCAACTCCTTCAAAATTTCCTTCTCAAGGTTCACCCCAATTCCTACACGATGATCGGGGTTATTGGGGTCAATGCATACTTGCCTGACTTTGTCGAGCTCGGGATTAGATGGTTCGACTTGATCTGCTACTTTTTTATTCGATTCTGGAGCTCGAATCTGGAACGTGTATTGGGCTTGAGATATGCAAAGTTTGTTTTCATTAACATTGCACAACCTTGCCGTCCTCTGACTCCCTTGTACAGTTACTACTCTGTGCTCGGTTGGAAACTTCATACACTGATGGTAGGTGGACGGAATAAATCGCATCGGATGGATCCATGGGGTTCCCAATATCACATTGTATATATCTGGAGCATCTACCACCGTAAATTTGGTCTCCATCTTGACACCACCTATGAATGTGTCGAGTTTAATTGTCCCCATCAACAATGTGGTGGCACCATTTAAGGCAGTTAACGGGTTTTTTTACTTCTTTATACGCTCCTCTGGGATCTCAATTTTGTCGAGCGTATCCTTGTAGAGAACGTTCACCGAGCTCCCTGAGTCAATTAAAGCTCTAGCTATCTCGCAGTCTTCAATCATTAGTTCGAGAACCAAGGCGTCATTATGAGGGCATTCAACGTCCCTGTTCTTCCACTCCGAGAATTCTATGATGGTGTCTTCTTTGATTGTTGCTTGTACGTCATCGGTTGTCGAGTTTGCTTGTCAGTTGTAACTCTTTATTGAGCGGACTGTGTCGTTGAAGAAAGGACTCGGTCCCATTATCATGTTGATTCGCTTCCTAGCTGTGGGAGGTTCTGCCTTCTCCATTTTCCTCGTCTCCCGATCCCGTTTTGGTGGGTCCATGTCATTGTCATGTTGCGCCTCCTCGTGGTCGTCGTCTTTCTTAGTCAATTCCTCCGCATTATACTTGTTGAACATATATTGCTTGAAACCGTAGCATTCCTCCGTTGAATGGCCCGATGTATTGTGGTATTCGCAGAACTTTCCGGAGGTTCTGGTCCCATCATTCCGTGTCCAGGTGTTAGACCTGAGCCTGTATCTAGAGCTAGATCCCGAGCTCCGATCCGAGTTTCATGAGTTCGATATTTGGAACGACCTATGCTTGGTGTTGCTTCCCTAAGTTTGGTGTCCGCCATGGGACCGCTTGTTGTCTTTTTCCTCCCTTGGTTTCTCCTTGGATGTCGTCTTTGTATTCGAATCGTGCTTCTCCGCGTATGCTTTCTTCTCGTCTTCAATTTCCACAAACCTCGAAGCGCGGTGGAGAGCATCTTCCAAGGAGGTAGGTCAGTTCAACATCAGTTCTTCTCAAAGGCGGGAGT
Organism: Anastatica hierochuntica; assembly: GCA_900406275.1. Lineage (NCBI taxonomy): Eukaryota > Viridiplantae > Streptophyta > Magnoliopsida > Brassicales > Brassicaceae > Anastatica > Anastatica hierochuntica. Next base: position 9,332 of record OVAN01016360.1, read on the forward strand.
TATACTAGAGGGTATTTCGTAATGCCGCGATTTCTGCCTCGTCACTTACAACCACGTTAAAAATAACAGCTATGAACCTGGACAAGAACGATCGTAGAGATTCGTCTTTCTTCTAAGTCATTGTCCAGAGGTCGGCATCAAAAGCTCCCTTCTCGATATACATAGAATAGTGCTTGATGAAGGTTGTTGATAGTTCGTTGAAGCTATCAATGGAATTCGCCTTTAGGTGGGAGAACAAGTTCAATGCCGCTCCGGAAAGATTCTCGACGAAGAGGTGGCAGTACCCGGCATCCTTGTCGGCATCATTGAATTTGGTCCTCCCCATCGCGATGCAAAATGCAGTCGTGTGAGCTCGGGGATCCGTTTTACCCTCCTAGGGTGCGATCTTGAGTTTGATGCTTCGAATAGTTGCGCCTACAATTCGTCTTGTGAAAGGTGTCCTTTGGGTTTCTTCGATCACTCGATGAATCTCCGGCGCCGAGCTGGTTGCTTTGAGGATCTTGGACTGCATTGTCCGGAGCTCGGTCGTTGCTTGGGCGAGGGTTTGCTTTAACGCTTAGATCTCGGTGTTCGTCTGGACTGACACTCCTCCCAAATCTGAGTCATGTCGTCCCAGATCCCGATCTCCGCATGATCTTTGGTCGGTGTTGGTTGCACCATTCTCAGGTCGGGTCTCCAGAGTCCGAAGCTCACGTGGTGAGATCGAGGTTAACGAATTCAACCTTGCAAGTTGGGTGGTTTGGGCATGCGCTAATTCTTCTAGCCTCTGTCTCGACCTTCAGTCTTGTTCCTCTTGCCTGGTAGTCCTCTCGACCAACAGGGCAAAAATGCCGCGCATGTTTTCCGGAACCAGATCTAGCGTCGCCTGTGCGTCGATTGCCGGTGCGGTTCGTTCTTGTTTCTGATTCGCATTGGTGGTGTTGGCATTTTCTCCGACGAGGACTCCTGGAAGAGGTGGGCTGGTTCTTCCATCGGCTCCGTTGTCTCCGGACATGGCTTCCTGTAATCAAAGAGAAACGAGAACAGATTACAAAAAGCTAGTTTGACTTACGTGGAATGCTGATGTAGCGAAGCGGAATCCCCCCCTCCTTCTAGCGTGAATTGATGGATCCAAAATCAACTCAAGAATACGGTGTATTAGATTAACAATGTAACTAAGAAGAAATATGAGTTTTATTAATGATTTCTCTTAGAATGTGACTACAAAATTTCTGTATGTTGGCTCAATCTCTCTCAAATGTCCAACATCCTTTTTCGAGCTCCCTGTGGAAACCAAAATTCTCACTGTCAATGATACGTGGTTCACGGATTCTCTGTAGCC
>OVAN01016361.1:0-10651 GCA_900406275.1 Anastatica hierochuntica
ATATCACACGTAAGGATAAGTTGTTGTGCTTCTGTTTTAATAGTATTGATATAGACTGCTTTATTTACATAAATAAAAATGATGGAATTCATTAAAGAAAATAAATACAATCTATTAAAAATAATTACTTTTAAAAAGGAAATAAAAAATAGTCTGTCATTACTATTTTTAGGTGTCGTCATTACTACTTTTGGTTCTATTTGAACAGGTGGCGCCATCATTACTATTTTTGGAGTGCAGTCATTGCTATTTTTGGATGCACCTATCAACTCAGTAGTACTCAGAATTGTAGTTATACAAAAATCAACTCAATAGTATTTTGAATCATTATAAGTATATCTAGTAGTACTAAACTATAAAAAGATTTTTCTCAGTAGTACATTTGATTTTGGATAGTTACAATACATATTCTATGGATCTAAACAAAAATATCTGCTAAAATACCATATTTGCATTTTTCGAGAATTATATCGCTATTTTATAAAGTAAGCATGAAAGTATAAAGGAAATTGAAGGAAAACATGAAAATTTGAATTTGGATGTTTAAATATTCTAAATTGTGGTAATACAAGGTTAATACATTGAAAGTATGTAATAACGTATGATTAGTGTTAGTTATAAGAACTTTTTAAAAATAAACGAAAGATAAACAAAATGTAACTTTAAATCAACACATATGTACCAGAGTTGCAGTAGTACTAGGTCAGAAAGTCTGACAAAACAAAGAGGTAACTAAACGTAATCACACCTGATACATATACTTTCACAATGACATAAAATAAAAAACAACATGGGTTAAAAGATACTTGGAATTGGAAAAGGTAACTAAATGTAGTCTCAAATGCTCGGAATTTTTCCATATTTTTTACGTCGATTATCTCCAATCGAAGGATACCTTGTTATTTGAGTTCTTCCTCGTCTTACTTAATGATCCGGAATATGCTCTAGAATAATCCAATGTGATTTATGGGGAACGGGATAAATCGACCTCGTATATGCCAATGATCACAACTCCATCCAATAATACGGAGTACACAAGTCATGCAAAGGGATTTCTTTCTCTCTCTTTATGCACTACAAGAAAACAGATGATTTGCGACCAAAATAATAGTTACAAAATAGTCGCAAAAGGTCATTTGCGACTATATTTTTTAGTCGTTAAAAATTGGTCGCAAAAACAAATAGTCACAAAATAGTCGTTCTTTTGCAACTGTTAAAATACTATAAAATGTAGTCATTTATTTGCGACTAAATTATTACTCCTTTTCATAGTCATATATTGATGACAATTTAACAACTCATTTTCTTAGTCGTATATTAGCAACTAATTTGTGACTATTATTATATTTCAAAAAAAATAAAATAATTATAAATTGTATCTGAAATTGATTTAAAATTAGTTGATTTAAAAGTATACCGAAAGTGATTTAGAATTAAACTAAAATAATTATAAATTGTATTTATAAGTTAAAATCGGATTACAATAAATTCTGGTTTATAAAACTAAACCATGATTAAAATAAAATAAAATCAAATCTCCACATATGCCCCAAATTGGTTTACACTAAACCAACTCTTAAAGAAAAAACCTAAACCTAAACAAAAAGACTCAGCCGCCGCCATGAGCATCGCCTCCTCCAACCGCCATCGATTCAGACTAATCTCCGACCGGCGCTTGCTTTCCAGACATCCTCCGCCGTCCACGCGCATCCACCTCCTGTGCGTGTTGGTATCATCGGAGTAGGATCTCGTATTATCCGACAAGAAGGTACATGTGCTCTGTTTTCCGGCGTCTCTGCCATTGTTCTCCGTCAAACTCTATTCCATGACCCGAATGGGTTTGTACGATATAATCAAAGGTAAATGGACCGACCCGGAGCAATCAGAGAAATCGGAGCGGCCGTTGGAAATCCGGCGGATGTCGTGATGGTTCGAATGCAAGCCGACGGTTGTCTGCCGGTTGCACAACAGAGAAACTACAAAAGCGTCGCGGACGCAATCGCGCAAATGATTCGCGACGAAGGCGTTATGTCTCTGTGGAGAGAATCGTCTCTGACGATAAACAAAGCTATGTTTGAGAGAGATAGGAGAAAATCAGTAAAGATGGAGAGAGATAGGAGAGATGAGATGTGAAGAGCTTATAAAAGTTCACGTTTTTTTTCTTTTTTTTTGAGAAGGATAAGATTTGATCCGTTTGATTAAAATTGTTTGATTAAAATTATCAACGGTTGTTGATAAAGCAACGTTCAATCCTCGTGCTTAAGTATTAGCCAATGAAAAACTTTCACCCTTTTGACAAAATGCTACTGCTTTGTGACCAAAATTCTAAGTCATATTAAAACTCTAATCCCTAAACTCAATAAATGCTAATTACATAAAAATATGAGTTCATATTCTAGTTAGGAGTCACATTCATCATTATAATTTTTGAAAGTTAAACAATCACGTAACACATTTGAAAATTTTCAAAAACATTTAACATTATTACATGAGAAACAAACAAACACATAGCACATTTTATATGCTATGCCATTACAAGTGTAGCACATTGATCAAGTTGTTATTTTGAAGCATATATTTCACTTGAATACAAAAGTTTAATTTCATTCATTTTGTGAATTTGAAAATTTTGAAAACACTCAAAATGATTTCATAAAAAAACAATCACAATCCTTACATATTATGGAGTTATGTAATAAAGGATAGTTTTTATGATTTTAATATCTAAGATGTAATTTATAGATTGATTGTTTTAGTGGTAAGAATATATGTAAAAGCCAATCATTTGACAATAATATAGTTATGTCATATACAATTTGAAGAAATACATTGAAATTGTTGCTATATAATGGCAAAAATGTTACAGATTAAACAAATAGTCGCAAATTAGTAGCAAATTTAAGACTATTTTGTGCCTAAATTAAAAAATATGAGAAAAACCAATCGCTAAACCCTATAATGAAAATGTAGTATAGAAATAGTTGAAAATTTGTTGGTAATTTAATACTATTTTGTGACTACATTTTAAGTTTTGGAAAGAAAAAAATCCCTAAACCCTATATTTATAATATGGTATGAAACTATTCGCAAAATCGTTGGAAATATAAGACTATTTTGTGACTAAATCATAATTTTGGAAAACATGAATCCCTAAACCCTGTAATTTAATAGGAGTATGAAAATAGTTGCAACTTGGTCGAAAATTTAAGACTAATTTATATAGTCTCCATGTAGTCGTTAATTTACTACTATTTTGCCACTATTTTTTTTAGTCTTAAATTTGCGGCTAAGTAGCGTCTATAATTATTGTAGTAAGTAATTTGTCACAAGTTGGTAGTAAATTAGTCGCAACTTTTTGTGACTAAATTTTAGTAACAAAATTTAGTCTCAAATTTACAGTTTTCTTGTAGTGATGATGGCAGCAGCTATCCCATGCACGCATGGATATTTGTCTATATCGAAACACTTGCAACTGCATTTTTTTGCCATCAAATCAACCATGTAAGGTTTGCCATCACTTCCCACTACATAATATTCAAGAAAATATCTATTTATCTCGCCCACAGTTAAGAGCTTTGCCTCTGGAATTCGCTTGTGCAAGATCTCATCCACAACAGGTACTAATTTCGGCGCGTTCGATGCTTCTGCAGGATTCTTTCGATGTTTGTTAAACCATTCAGCCAATTTTCCAACGATCACATCAATCATCGGTAACAACGAGTATTTCCTTGCTTCTCGAAAAACACCATTAATAGATTCAACTTGATTTGTGGTGTCTATGTTGTATCTATCTCCTGGAAAGTATCATCTTGCCCATTTTTCTACTTCGACACTCCTATCCAAATACTCGCCAGCCGCTTGATACTTCTCCTTAAATTCAGAATAATGCTTTATAAATTCAACCTCTGTATACGTCTTGACACATTCCTTGAACTTCTCAACAGCAGCCTCTTTGTTAACGTTAGTGACGTGATCTTTCATATTATGAGACAAATGATAACTACGATATCCATGATGAAATAACGGATATATCTCACGTATCGACTTGATGAGGCTTTGATTTCTGTCAGAGAGAAATACCAATTCGGGAACATCTGGAACAACTCCTTTCAACTTACTAAAAAACCAACTCCAACTTTCATCCTTTTCACCATCAACTACACTGAAAGCAATAGGGTAATGTTGATGATTAGGATCTTGAGCTGTAGCAATGAAAACCACTCCACCGTACACATTTTTAAAGTGAGTGGCATCCACAATAATTACCTTTCTCATTGCTTTGAAACCTTCAATGCAAGCCCCCAATGCAAAGAACAAGTACTTGAACTTCTTTTCCTCGTCCAGTTCGATATGTGAAATTGTTCCCTCATTCATCTTCCCCAACATATGCATATATGAGTACAACATCATATAACTCTCCTCTGGACTACCTCGTACCTCATTAGCAGCTTTTTTCTCCCTCTCCACGTCGTGGCATAGGACACTTTAACACCGAGCCTTCCTTGGACCAAACCAATGAGAGTTTTAGGAGCTCGGGTATCAAATCGACCCGGATAATCCTCACACAAAACCGATGCAACCGCTCTCGCCGTTACGTTCAACACATTTCACAACATATCTTATCTTATCCGACTTGATTATATCGAACACAAAACAGCTCCTATGAGCAGCTTTCTCAACCAATTCTATCACGTCCTCTTTATGTTCGAACTCTTGACCCTCTATCAAACCCATACCATCTTCCCATTCAACATTGTCGGAAGGATCTCCATCTACCGGATTTATAACCTCAACGTCAATATTATCCATGTAAGGAGCTTCTTCACCAAACACATTTTTTTCATTATCCACAATCTCGTGATTAGTACCAGATGGACCGCCTTCGTAACGAATCACCAAACCATCATCAACATTAGGATTCACACTAGCTACTACACTTTCCCAATTACCTACATCCTCTAGATCATGTGCAATGTCTCGATTTTCCTCACCTTCATTAAATTGTTCATATCCCTGACTTTGCTCGATATCATTCACAATCTTCTCCACATGCAAAACCTTTCTACGTTGATCTTTACCGACATCCATTAAATAACCATAAAATCGTCATCATCCATAATATATGGTGGAAACATAGCTCCTTCTACCCTTGGCACGTAACTGATGTTTAAATGTGTTGTAACTTCATCTACCATCATTTTATTGTGTATCCCATTAACCAATTCGGAGTATGTGACCTCATTGACGGATGTCCTCATCACTAAAGTGTGTGTTACTTCTTCTCTTGGAATTCATCATGTCCTATCATCCTTCGAATAATATCCTCCATATTCAAAGTGTATGATCGTGCTACGCTTATTCATTGTGCCTGAAAAGGAAAAAGAAAAATTAGCTTTGTTGTCCAGTATCACAGTAATACCAGTTGCCATAGTAATACCAGTTCTGGATCTACACGAACAATAATTTCAGATTTCCAAACTCGTAACCTAATACTTGTGAATACTCATGTTTCAGGTTGATTGAACAACTTTACTGACCTAAAACACCTAAAAACGAAGTTTATAAACAAAATGCACCTACAAAAAGACATAACTTCACAAATTTGTAACATTTTTGGTCCACTTTGAACAGTTTACGTTAAGGTATAAATCACCCATATAAACATTTTTAATGCATTCTATTAATACAAAAACAAGAATGAGCAAAAAAATCACTTGGTTAAGGAGAGGTTATAGCTTAAAAATGGTGGAAAAGGTGAAGAAAAGGAGACGAATGAGAGGGATGAAATAGTGGATAATATGAAATGATATTTTACGTTAGGGTTGATATGGGTGGGTAGATGCATGGTGGGTGAAAAATTAAATGGGAATGAGCATTTAATAATTAATTCAATTTCTTCAATTTCTTTTTTATTTTAAAAGTATGGACAAGAGGGGGATTACACATATATGGGGATATAGAGGATAAAAAGGGACATGGAGAATATTTTCTCTTCATTAAAGGATATATTAGCATTTGATCCAGAAGAAACAAAGAAGACGAAGTGGAATATTTGGGAATTGTTTCCTGGGTTTAGTGGGCTTTCTTTGGGTGAGGATTTGAGCTTAGTTTTAATTAGGGAGAAAATATTATATGGATTTTAAACATTATTATTTGTGTGTCCAATAATTCTAGTGTGTACGTGAATGCAGTGGTTTATGGAGCTGACGTGACGAGAAGGGGATGCTTCTGCAAGAAGCTGACGTGGCACTTCGTAGGTGCAGAAAAAACTCCTTTTAATTAGTACTAGATGCAGAATTTAGACATGATGAGACTTGCGACTTTGAGGTGTGATCGGAAGAATCCCTAACTTGAATTCACCTGGCTTCACCTTCTCAAGGCGAAAAACCCTTTGATAGGCCTCATTTCTAGCCTTAGCGAGCCTAGACAACGCTTTTTTAAACCAAGTTTGCGTTGCTAACTGAATCTTGGAAAGCACAAAATTTACTATTTCAAGTAAAATACTTTTACTGCAAAAGTTTTGACGATAAAACATCGCGACAAAACTATTATCTTTCAAATCTAATATTTTTCGTGAATAATAACAACAATTTTAAATCTATAATATAATAAGAGGTCAATTCTCTTTGAGGTGTTGACACCTCATCACTCAAGAGATTGACATGTGTCCTATTGAAATTAATTTTTTAAGAACCATTAATAGTAATTATAAACTTTTCATCTTCTATAGTGAAACAATGAAACCGTCAAAAAGAAAACAGTGAAACATCGTAACGAACTAACGATTAATATATCTCCACTCCATCATGTCAAAAGGATGTTTCACAATAATTTAGATTAAATGGTGATAGTTAACATAAATTACCAAATTAGTATACAATGATTTTTTGTGCAAGATCGATAAAAATCTTTGACATCTTGCTCAATATCATGTTGTAGTCATTTAATGAAAGCTTTCAATTTTTACAATTATCAACAATATTAATACATTTTACATCTTTTTTTAAAAATCGTATGAATAATTTTGATCATATAAATTTAATTATATTATCATATATATAAATATATTTTGGTAAGATGAAACAACAAAAAATACCGCGCATAGCACGGATAATCATCTAGTTTTATTGAAAGTTGTCTAATTATAAAAACAAAACACACTGTGGCCCTCAGGTAAAATATCTATTCTGCCAACTCCATGTTTTGAGGATATAAGATCAATTCATAAGAGCATCATTATTGGAGGGACTCAACATGAGTCCCTTAACATTTTTTAATAATATTTTTATGGGAAGGGATTTAGTTAAGGACTTTTCAAAATTGGTTAAGTATTGGTGGGACTCTTGTCCCTTAACATATTCATGTATGGTTTTCTTACTTAGTTAAATATTTATTTTTTCATTAATAAGTAATAGCATATATGAAGAGTAGTTATAAATAAAACAAATGAAAGAAAAATTTAACATTAAAATTGAAAACACAAGAAAATTTGTAATTTAAAAAAAAAGAAAACATTACAAACATCATATATGGTATCAAATTGATCATCATCATCATCTTTGTGATGAGTAGAAGAAGAAAACAAAACATGAGAACTTGTGATGACTAGAAAGACATTACATAGATTTTTATAGATAGAGTTTTGCAACATCATAGTTAATAATACATTACAACTAAAGAGAAATTAAAGCTCACAAGTTATGTCTTAGCCTTGCCGGCATATGTTATGTCGAGTTTTCTCTTGCCCCTCAAGACATGTGATCAGCTCACAAGTGCGATAGCGAGATACTGGTGGAGCTCGGATCCTCCTCGACGAGGTATTCACTGGGCGAGCTGGGATAAGTTGTGCGCTTCAAAGGAGGATGGGGGCCTAGGTTTTCGTACTCTACATGAGTTTAATTTGGCCCTTTTGGCTAAACAGTTGTGGCGTCTCATTAGATTCCCGAATTCGCTTCTGGCAAGAGTCCTTAGGGGCCGGTACTATTGCAAGCTCTTGAGGCGGATAGACCTTCGTATGGTTGGCGGAGTATTCTTGCTTCGAAGCCGCTACTCTTACGTGGCCTACGCAAGAAGATCTTCTCTGGTCTTAATACCAATGTATGGGAGGATCCATGGATCCCGACGTGTCCGGCTAGGCCGGCCAGGGCGCGTATCCCGGTGGCACATCCTTTGATGGTGGTCAGTGATTTTATTGACGGGAGCTCCAAGCAATGGGACATCCAGAAACTGGAACAGTATGTGGTGCCAGAAGATATCCCAATCATCCAGAGTTTGACTATTGCTCGTTCTTTTCACAGGGATGAGTTTTGTTGGCAATTCACAAAATTTGGGCAGTATTCAGTTAGGTCGGGATACAAGGTTGCGCGTGGCCTGTCTGCGGCCGAGATGGAAGTAGACCAACCGAGTATTAACGGTCTGAAGAGCTTCGTGTGGACGGTTGATGCGCCACATAAGATGCGACATCTAATTTTGCAAATGTTATCTGGGCACCTAGCGGTGACACACAATTTAGTGCATCGCGGGATGACTTGTGTGGATCTTTGTCCATGTTGTGGAGCACCTGAGGAGACCATTCTTCATACTTTTTTTGAATGCCCGTCGGCGATTCTAGTGTGGACCTTAGTCCCCTCCCTGATGCGACCAGGAGTGTTCCCAACATCTAGTGTGTATAGCAATTTGGCGTATCTTTTTTGGCGAGATGGCAATCAGCGAGAGGAGGCACATGATTCCTACCCATGGATTTTGTGGTTTATTTGGAAGGCGCGCAATGAGCGTCTTTTCCAGGGGACTATAAGAGAGGGGCCAGAGATTATCAGCCGGGTTATATCTGAGTGGCGTGTATGGGAGGAAGTTCGAGAGATACTGACTTCGCCAAGGGCACCAAACACAAATACGCAAACCTTATGTTTGTGGAACATATGCCTGGTAGATGGTTCGTGGAAGCAGTCGCACATTTATAGTGGGATGGGTTGGTCCCTGTTAGGCGCCAATGGTGAACATCTCCGTCTGGGCTCTCGCAATCAATTTCGACGGTTATCCTCGCTCCATTCTGAGCTTGAAGCTCTTATTTGGGCAATGCAGAGTATGGAGGCTTATTCGGACATACAGGAGTTCGGAACTGATAGTATGGATGTCGTGCACATGACTACGAATCCGGATGACTGGCCAGCTTTTGCGACAGAGCTACAAGAGTTCGAGAGAGCAAGGAGTATTTTTACGTCTTTCAAGCTCATTTATATGCCTCGGGAGCGAAATTCGGAAGCAGACAATTTGGCTAGGTTGGCTAGATCGCACTCATCTATTTTCTCGTTTGTGGGCTTCTCTATTCCGGTGTGGCTTGCCGCACCACCTCAAGTCTTTTGAGTAATAGAAGGCCTTTTTGTGTCAAAAAAAAGAGAAATTAAAGCTACAAACCAATGTTTTGTTTCTACAGCTAGATTAAAGCTACATCAATGTTACTTAAAACATTTCAATAGATAGATTAAAGCTACAAACCAAGAACAAGTCCTTTACTTAAACACAAGTAGGACTGCTAGAACAGCTACAACAAGAACCATTACCCCGATAAAGCACTCAAACCCATGGCCAAACTTACTCTTCTCCTTAACTATATCAAACACAACTTTCTCTAGATTGTGCAGCTTCTGATCAGTCTCATAGCTAGAATAGAGGTCAAGATTGTCGACCTTTTTAGCAAGCAGAAGGACATGTCTATCTCTGGCTCTCATCTCCTCCATCACCGCCTCATCCCACCATTTCCAAACGTGACACTCTCCATCATCTACATTCCGACAAGTGTAGTATCTTCTACCTATGATCAAACGCAAACAGAAGACTATATGAGCACTGAAAGACTATGAGCTTAATAAGTTCTTATGAGAAAGACTATGATGAAACAGAAGAAAAAGTTCTTAATGAAGAGAAGAGAAGTGCAAGGTAGAGCTTAATTAGAACTATATGATCTTAATAAGAACTATATGATCTTATAAGAACTATAAGAGTTAGAGAACTATAAGAACTACACAGAGAATTACTTCAGAGTTAGAGCTTAATAAGAACTATATGATCTTACTTCATAAGAACTATAAGAACTAAGTTTTAACTCTGAATTTTGAAGCTCTAACACAGAGAAATCTCAGTTTAACTCTGAAGTAAACTCAAGACTATATGATCAAACATTTACCTGGATCATTCCGTGTGGTAGATGTTGCAAGCTGTGGCTCAGCGCCACAGTAACATACCTGAGGGAAGCCAAACTCAACCTCTGGTTGGGGAGGGTATTGATAGTGTTCATTAGCTTGTAAACTTAGCTCTTCTTGTAAGCTTAGCTCAGCTTGATCACGTCTAATCAGATCCTCCATCTCGTTGTTGCTACTGTCATCATTTCCAAATAAATCCTCTGACTCTGAAGGCTGTGTGTAGCTGTAGTCATGTCCCATGTTCCTCCTAACCTGCAGAAAATAAGTTTTTATATAAGTTCCTCATAAGCTCTTATGTTGTTAAGTTCTAAATCACACAGAGATAAGTTCTAAATCACACAGAAAGTTATGAAGTTATTAAGTTCTAAATCACACAGAGAGGTATGAAGTTTTGAAGTTCTAAATCACACAGAAAGTTATGAAGTTATTAAGTTTTTAATTCTGAATTTTCA
>OVAN01016362.1:0-10494 GCA_900406275.1 Anastatica hierochuntica
ATCAAGTTTCAGCCTTCAAATTCAGAGTATTGATTCTAGGATCATATCAAGTGGGGTAGTTAAGTATAGCTCCACTTAGCTTCTCGCTGAAATATGCAACTGGTTTTCCTCCTAGAGTTAGTGCAACCCCAATTTCAATGCATCGCATTCTTCTTCAAATGTATTATTGAAGTCGAGTAGAATTAAAACAGGTGCACTGGTGAGGCTTTGCTTCAGACTGAAATGCAAATTTCTTAGCTTCTCCCTAAGTGAATCCCACATGTTTCTTAATTATGGCAGTGAGAGGTGTAGCAATGCTACTGAAACCCTTCACAAATCGACGTTAAAAACTAGTCAATCCATGGAAACTACGGACTTGACTGATGGTCTTTGGTTCTGACCTGCCTTAGATGTTTATTTTCTCTTCATCAACATGTAATCCCTGCAAACTTACAACAAACCTTGGAAAAAATCTTATTAGTGCAGAAAATGCATTTCTTAAGGTTTGCATAAAGTTCTCCTGGCGGAGTGTCTTTAACACAAGCTTAAGATGCTACACATGATCAGATAAATTCTTGATGTAAATTAAAATATTATCAAAGTAAACAACAACGAACTTACTGATGTATGCTCTAAGAACTTGGTTCGTTAAACGCATAAAGGTGTTGGGGCTTTTTAAGACCAAATGGCATTGCTAGCCATTCATATAAACCTTGTTTAGTCTTAAAAGCAGTCTTCCATTCGTCTTCCTCTTTCATTCAAACTTGGTGATATCCACTCTTCAAATCTACCTTTGAAAAGATAGTTGTGCCACTTAATTCATCTATCATGTCGTTAAGCCGTGGAATAGGGTGACGACATTTTATGGTGATGCTGTTGATGGCCCTGCAATCTACATACATCCTCCATGTTCCATCCTTCTTAGACACCAACAAGACAGGAACATCGTAAGGAATTAAGCTCTCACGGACATATCCCTTAGCCAAGAGTTCTCAGACCTGTCCCTCTAGTTCCTTAGCCTCTTCTGGGCTCATTTTATAGGCTGGGCGATTAGGAAGAGCAACTCCAGGAATTAGATCAATCTGATGTTCTATGCCACGGAAAGGCGGTAGTCTAGCAGGTATAGCGATTTCTGTTTGCAATTCTATGACCACATAACCTGCACTCAAAGCTTCCTTAAAGATCATAAGTAACACGATGTGTTTGGGATTAACAGCTTTATTAACATCACTAGTAGTAATCCGAAAATTAGTTTTAGTGTTAACATCATTCTCCTTCGACATTTTGGCTTGCAGCTCATGCACTTGTGAGGGCGTAAGAGGTGCTAAATTAAACTTATGCTTGTCATGAGTAAAAGAGTAGATATTAGAGCATCCCGCATGGGTAGTTTCTCGATCAAACTGCCATGGTCTTCCCAAGAGCAAATGACCAACTTGCATAAAAACTACATCGCAAACAACTTGGTCCTGGTAACGTCCCATGCTAAAGGGTACCTTCACTTGATCAACGATCTTAAGCTCTGTTTTATCGTTCAACCACCTGAGCTTGTAAAATCAGGGATGTTTTGTTCTTTCTAGTCCTAGCTTATCAACCATATAGGAATTAGCAACATTATTGTAGGAGCCTCCATCAATGATTAAGTTACATACCTTGCCTAGGATGGTGCACCGAGTGTGGAACATTTTTTCATGTTGGGTTGTCTTCTCTGGTTCCACCATAACGCTAAGCATTCTGCGTGTAACAAGTAATTCTCCAATATCGGGGTATTCCAGCTCATCCTCATCGTGAAGTGTATCAACATCGCCTTCATCTTGAGACTCATACTCGCCAGCATCAGTGAGGATCATTACCCTCTGGTTTGGGCATTCCTTTGCCACGTGGCCTCGTCCTTTGCATTTAAAACACGTAATGTCTCTAGAATGTTGGGAATTCGTAAACTTACTTGCTTCAGCCTTGTTTTCTTTTTTTTGTTCATAGGACTTTCCTTTGAATCTGGATTCAATCTCAACAACTTTTCCTTTTTCTACAGGTTTTTGTGCGCTGGAATTCCAAGATGATTGGGGCTTGGGTCGGCTGCTTTTGAGCTTACGCTTGATATGTTATTCAGTCTATACAACAAGATGGAATAGATCTTTGAAATCCTGGTATGTTTGTCCCTCAACTTTGCGGCTAATTCTCTCTTGCAAGCCATCAAGAAACTGTGCCATTAGAGTCTCCCTGTCGTCATTAAGCTCCTAACAGTTTCTCAAGTGCTCAAACTCCTCTTAGTATTCTTCCACAGACTTGTTTCCTTGAGACAACTTACAAAAAACGTTTGTGTAAGTCTCTATGGTAATATGGAGGAACATACCTCTGCCTCAAAAGGTCTTTTATGTCGCTCCAAGAATCAATAGCTCGTTGTCGGTTTCTCTTCCTACCCGATGGTAGCCTATCCAACCATGTCAATGCATTTTCGGTAAGTTGAGCTACTGCCAAATCTATCTTCTTTGGTCCGGGTTGATCGTAATATTCAAAGATGTTGTCCATCCTCTTTTTCTAATCTAGATAAGCTTCAGGATTAACCTTCCCTATAAAACTAAGAGCATTAAGCTTAAGGTCAATTATCTTTTGACGACCTCGCGGTGGGGGATCATCAAAGTCGTCCTCATTATCTTCACGCGGAAGAGCTCCACACCTTTGGTTCCTCCTAGGTGGGTTTGGAGGTTCATCATCACTAGTTTCCTACTCATGATCTTGAATCCTAGCTGCTTCAGTGCCAGCATCATTTACTCCCCTTGCTGGTGGGTTTTCAGGTAGACGGAGGTTCCTAACAGCTTGAAACCTTGCAGGTTGCTGCTCCACACGGTTAAGCCTTTCTCCAAAGGTTGCAAATTGAGTTTGCAGCTGAGTTAGGATCGTCATGATAACATCATTCGAGGTCTGATTTTGTTGGTTCTCCATTAGACTCAAAGCTTGGTTACTTAAATTCTGCAAACAGTAAAGAAACACGAAAAAGGCTGAAACTGTTCTCAAAGAAAACTGAATCGACAAATAACTAAAGGAAAAAGAATGAAACAACATGCCAAGACAACTGAATTCGTTTACGGTTTTCTCTTAATTGGAACAGAAGCTAAAACTAGGTTAAACAAAGCAAAAATTTTTCATTTTGGATTTTCTTTTAAAAACTAAAACATATTCTATAACTATGAATAGAAACAAAACAACTTTATTTTCTTTTTAGATTTTTTCTAAAAAATTCAAACTAAACTAGAAAACAAAATTGAATTGACAAGTAAAACTAGAAAAGAGAATTGAATCGAAAGAGATAGAGGATAATACAACCTAGTTTGGAACTTTAGCTCTCATACTAAAAATGATACACGTTTGGTGGAAGAGTGCTGATTTCCGAAAATAGAGATGGTGTTTCAAGGAGAAAGAGATACTCTATTATTCCTTGAGATTGTTCGAAATTTAGGACAAAGATGGAGCGAAGAGTACTACACAAGAGATGGAGATTCTCGTGATACAACTCAGTAAATTAGCAAAGGAGGTGTTGGTCTCGACATGACTAAGAAGAACAAGAGGGGCGATGGCTTCTTGTAAGAGAGAACTGCGTTATTTTATTGATAAGTAAAAATTGGTGACCACAAAAGGTGCATAGGGACTTTATAAATAGTCCATCAGCTGTGAACCTTCTAGGGTTTTGATTCAAACAGAAAAGGAAAGAAAAACACAAATACTTAAAATAAACAAGGAAAAAACGCACGACATAAAAGAAATATAGAAACTAGTAAATATTCTCCATAAATCGGAGTCTTTGGTTTCTTAAGACCTCTTCGACACTAAGGATGGTCAGCTTGTACGAGGGTACGTGAAAACACATTTAATATTGAAATCAAACTTAACTCATTTTGGTGTGGAAAAGGCAATTTGGGAGTTGATTCATTCTTTAAGCTTGTTAAAATCATTCCAGCTCGTACTCCACATTTTCCTACGTTCTTGACGCTTTCAGCTGTGGAGTGAGGCTTGCATCATATAAATCCCTTCTATAAATTGGTTGAACCTGTGCTGGAGATTCCTTGTTGTGGAACGTGTAATAGGTTCTTAGGGTAAGAATGGATTTTTGATTTCCAACTCTGAGTTCGTCTCTATGACCTCCTCTTCTTGGTCTGATTCCATATCCTCATTAAATCCTCTTTCACCTTTTGGATCTAATGCCTTTGCCTTTGAATAAGAGTTAGTTTGGATGGAAAGAGAAAGGGCGAGCAGGTGAAGTTGATCCATGAGAAGGCACAAAATAATATCGAGGAACCTTCAAGCTAAGCATGCCAACAAAGGCCAAAAGGAGATGGTGTTCAAAGAAGGAGACTTAATGTGGCTACACTTTGGGAAAGAACGTGTTCCTAAAGAAAGGATATCCAAGCTCATGCCAAGGATTGATGTGTCGTTCAAAATCATGAGGAAGATCAACAACAACGCTTATGAACTCGACTTGCAAGGTAAGTATAATGTAAGTTCAAGTTTCAACGTTACTGACTTGGTCCATTTCCTTGCAGATGTAATAGATTTGAGGACAAATCCTTCTCAAGTGGGAGAGAATGATATGATCACGAACATGGAGGTTCCCGAGCAGCATATGGCGAAGGAGCAAGGAGCTAAAGAGCAGCTTAAACCCGTGGACCAAGGAGCTAAAAAGAAGCTTGAACGCGAGGAAAAAGACGAAGCCAAAGAACTCAATGAAGAAGAAGACTTGTCTTTGTCTCTTGGACCCATGTATTGTTCCAATGCTAAGAAGCTTCCGCAAGCTTTGCAACATCATCCACATATAATCTAGGGTCATCTTGAGTACACTTTTCAAACCACCATGGTTGTGATTCAAGCTACTTAAGCTTTTCAAAAAAGGGAGGTATAGGACTTGTACTCTTTTTCCCTAACTTGGTTTTGTCCCGATAGATTTTCCAAGTTAGGTATTAAATTAGGCAAGGCCCTATTACTATTTTACCAAAGCCCCTTGTAGAAGCCTAAGCCCATCTCCTATTTTCCCTTTCTTTTCTTTAGAAATTTCCTTACAAACCTTAGTCATTATTACTTTGTGTTATTTCCAAGGTTATGTGCATGAACATGCCTTGACTCTTCATACTCTCTCTCTCTCTCTCTCTCTCTCTCTCTCTCTCTNCTCTCTCTCTCTCTCTCTCTCTCTCCCTTCTTACGGTCAAAATTCTTTCTTGAGGAAGACAACAAACATTTTTATTTCTCAACTCTTTCGATTTGTTTGTTCATTACATAATGTGTAATATTCATACTTTTTAGGTCAGCTCTGATGTGTCCTATCCGTAATTGATCCGAGTTTGAAAGTCCTTGAGTTCATCCATACCTCTTGGAAGTTTCACTTCGCTCTCACCATTCGGTTCTAATCGATTCTGCAACACCTTAACCTTTGGAACATCATCACTGCATCGCCAATTTCAATCAACAAGTCTTTCTCCTAACAACATATTCAACAAGCCACAAAGTGAAGCCTTAATAATATGATCCTAACCTTCTAGGATCACATCACACACGAAGAGATCGTCGAGTCTTGCGAAAGAGTCGATTTCTCCTTAGTGCAGGTTGATGAACCAATAAAGTGCTTTGCCCAATAATTGGTTCCTTGCATTCTTCTTGGAAAACAACATTGGAACATCCTTTGGATTTACTGGGCCACGTGGTTGTCGAGGTCAGCCATCCCATCATACATCTTCATTGAAGGGAAGGAAAACTTCTGCGACATCTTAGTCAGGGTGATGTAATCAGAGAAGGGTGTATCAATATTATAATTTTGTGTGCTCTTTCATATTGGCGGGACCACACTAGGGAGCCGCTCGATCAACGAATATAGCTCTTCAAGGGGCCTAGAGAGCATTTCTACGAGTTGCACCGTGCTTGGTGTCCGAGGAGCATTGTCTCGCTTTACGAGGGGGATTCCCTGATATGCTGAAACGTTGAACTGGTGGGATCCACATTATGCAGTGACGGCACGCCTGTAGGAGAGTCACTGACCCTCAGGCCATCTCCTTCAATCAGTGTCTGCAAAGGATTTCCTCCTACACGAGGGGTGTCGAGGGATTACATCGGGTTGACTGGAACTTGAAACTAAGGGTTTCTTCCGTTTGCTCCATTATTTTCCGTGACAAGGGTTAAGTTCTACTCTCTGAGAGTCAGGTTATCCGTATCTTTTGGGTGATCTTCTAGGTATGCTCAGCTAGTTTATGGGAGTACTCTTCGATTTACGAGGGGGATTCCCTGAGATGTTGAAACGTTGAACTGGTGGGGTCCATGTTATGCAGTGACGGCACGCCTGTAGGAGAGTCACTGACCCTCAGGCCATTTCCCTCAATCAGTGTCGGCAAAGGATTTCCTCCTACACGAGGGGTGTCGAGGGATTACATCGGGTTGACTGGAACTTGAAACTAAGGGTTTCTTCCGTTTGCTGCATTATTTTCCGCGACAAGTGTTAAGTTCTATTCTCTGAGAGTCAGGTTATCCGTATCTTTTGAGTGGTCTTCTGGGTATGCTCAACTAGTTTATGCGAGTACTCTTCCATCTGGGTTCTCATAGCCTCCACTTCATCGGTAATGCCGGATCGACAGTGGTATCATTGCCTCCTTCGTGCGATATGGGATTTGTCTCATGATCTCTTGTGGTGGTGTTATTATTGTGATTGATTGCTTGCTCTTGTTCAATCCTTTCACTGTCACACAATTTTTTAGCCACTGTTAGGATAATTTTATGGCATGGTCGTTGTACTACTACAGAAAGCAAAGATCAAAGCAAGGAAAGCAAAAGCGAAAGGGTATCTTTATTAATTTTGTTGAATAAAGCAAGGAGTACAACATAATAGGACTAAAAATCTTATTTTCTATTGTGGCTTCTTTGCCTTAGTCATTTGTAGAGGTACTCTGTTGTAGATATCCACATTAGGGTTTGTAGTAGATCGTCCATGAAGATTCGTTGATATATCGTAGATATCCTGTAGATTCATAGAGTTATTGAGAATCTCATATATATTGAATATTTCCATACATCCTCGTCCATTGCCTCTTTTATAGATAGCCGAGTAGATTAAAGAATGTTTCATTTTCTGTCGAAGCGCTGCCTCTTGGCAATAGATATTCGGGTTCCATTCTGACCATGAGTAAAGTTAGCCTTGGCGCTGCGTTTTGGTTGCCTAAGCAGGGTTTCGTGAACCTTAGGCTGCAGAGGACTTATTTGCCCCCAACTTGTAGAACATTTTAAAGATAGGGTGAGTATGTGTTTTAAGAAAACAATATTAATAAGTTTTTAAGAATGATAAAAAATATTTTTTCTTTGTCTCTGAATGATAAAAAAAAAAACTATTAATATATCCACGAACAAAAAATTCAAAAAGAAAAGGCAATCTAAAAAAAATGGGTTAGTTACTTAAATAGTTTTTTGGGTTGTTGAAAATAATTAGTAAATTAATAACCTCACAATAATATTTTGGAAAGCAATTCACTTTGGCAAAATGTACAAAAATTCTATGGAAACAAATTTATCTCACAATATTGAATTGCAACCTAGAAACTAATTCTAGTTTTTCTCTTCTTGGCATGTCAAATCTAGTGTTTACTAAACTAGAAGTGTTGACCGTTAGAGAGAACTAAACAACTTACATACATACAAAATACGAGACAAATAATAATAATAGTGTTCCTCCATAATAATAATAAAAGTAAGTTCAAAGTGAGAATTTATTCCATTACCCCAAATTCGTACATTCATATGGTAGAAATCCAAAAAAGTTTACGTAAATTCTAAATATTGTCAAAACCCTGCAATGAAAAAGTTGCCTAAACTTGAAGAGAGGGTGGTCCACAAATTTAAGGTTCTTTGCTTCACACTCTATTTATAGGCAAAGAGATGAAACAGAGGAGATTAAATTACTTCTTAACAAAGGTTGTTTTCACTCAACCACATGCATTCTCAAGTGTCTGCTCCTCACATTCCCCGAGATCCTCATTTACTTTCTCCTCTATTTGGTACGTACTTTATAATTTAATTCTCAAATATATTAAACCCATTATTCGTTTTGTTCACACTTTGTTACGTATATATATACTGTTTACACAGTTTATCGATATTTCTCTGTCTTTACTATTGCAGATTAAAGGAGACGATTTATACATGGGATCTACTTACGTACCTGCATGATTATTAGTTACAAAAGTTAATGCAAACATTAAATTACTTTGATAATAGCTAGAGGGCAATCATTATATAAAGCTATTTTAATTATAACTACAGATAGTCGAGAGCTACATGAACGGAGAAATGAAATTCTAAAGAAACATTCCCAAATGTTTTCTTCATTCTCCAACCGCTATTCACCACATTCAATGGAGTCACCACAATACGAGATATCCTCGAGCTCTTCTTCAGAAAAAGCTAGAGACTACTTCAAATCTCTCGATCTCTTCCTCAACCACACCCAGTACCAGAAAAACAACAATACTCTAACCGAGCCTTTACCGCTTATCGATCAGATAAATTTAAACTCAAACGTAAACATAAACGCTACGCCATCATATTTTGCACAAGGAGAGGAAGCACAAGAAAAAGATGAGGACGTTCAAGTGGATGTGAGCTTACGCATTGGCCTTCCTGGATCCTGTTCGAGAAATGGTGGTACGCAGCCGAAGAAGAATAATGGGAAGGAGATCGTCAGTCATGATGCCGGAATGGACATGGAGAATGAACTTATCGGCAAGGCATACTGGATTCCAGCCGCCGAGCAAATTATAATAGGCTTTACTCATTTTTCTTGCCATGTTTGCTTCAAGACATTCAATCGCTACAACAACCTTCAGGTATGATGTCAGAATATATCATACGCATTGCTTCCTATGCATACCCAACACATACGATATAAGTTCTTATACGACTTATATTTACCTATCTATTGTTCTGAGTCTATTCATATCTAGACGTGTGAGTGAGCAAAGAATTCGGGTTTTTCTTATACAAATCTCATTTCTAAATTAAAACTTCAGGTTTATTAACAATGATTTTATTACTTTCAACAAAAATGTTAAGCGATTTTGAACTATTAGTAAAAAAAAAAAATCTACTTAAACTAGAACTCATAACTTCCGTTTCAATATACAGCATTAAATTTCTTTTGATGAAACACCTCAGTCAATAATATGATTTTAAAGAGCCATTCTATTTGATTAACTATGCAACCTTGATGACTCCTAATATGAATGCAGATGCACATGTGGGGCCACGGTTCACAATACAGAAAAGGACCAGAGTCGCTGAAAGGGACTCAGCCACGAGCCATGCTAGGGATCCCTTGTTACTGCTGCGTCGAAGGGTGCAAGAACCATATTGACCATCCACGTTCTAAGCCGCTCAAAGACTTTCGAACGCTCCAAACGCACTACAAACGCAAACACGGCCAAAAGCCTTATGTCTGCCGCATTTGCGGTAAGCTTTTGGCTGTCAAGGGCGATTGGCGAACCCATGAGAAGAACTGTGGGAAACGCTGGGTTTGCGTTTGTGGTTCCGATTTTAAACACAAACGCTCCCTTAAAGACCATGTTAAGGCTTTTGGACCAGGTCATGGGCCTTATCCGACGGGTTTGTTTGAAGATCAAGTCTCTAATTCTTCTGTCTCAGAGACTTTGCTTTTATAAATTTGGGCATATTGATGTGTGTCGACAATTTCTTAACTCTGGGATAATTATCGTATTTGAGTAATCTATAGAACCGTTGTTTCGAATATAATGAGTGACTAAATGTGTTGATAGTGGGTTTTTTTTCTCGTCGTTGTCTCCGAGGAAACAGATTTTTATGTTATCGATATGATATTTTTTTGTGCCAGATTAGAAGGTGTAAGGAATTTTGTCGGATTGAAAGATTGATGGTATTGACTTCTTTATTTAGAGTGTTTTTTCTTGGTTTCCCCCAATATATGTGTTATGTTCGATCTTAAATTTGATATATCTTTGAAGTTTGTTAGACAACTTTAATGTTTTATGGATTTTATGGTCATTTAGTTGATTATTAAGTCATTATCATAGCTACTATTTGTTTGGGGGTAATTTTATTTCCTTAGCGTCTAGTCATAGTTAGACTAAGGAGACATAAAAAAACTCTCTAGTTGAATGTGTAAACCAAGGCCATAGTCGAGGACACACTGCCAAGCCAAGGTCATAGCCGAGGTAGAGTGAATAGTCCATTTAAACGATTTAAGTCTTAAGAGATAAGGATAAATACCTTAATGAATTATGAAAATATTCTTTATTGTATAGATAGACCAAAAATAGAAGTTATCCATAAAGAAATATGGAAATACTCTTATTCGAAAACTATAAATACAAAGGGAAGAACCCTAATTCAAATATCAGAGACTTCATACACAAACACATACTTTGTAATCGATCTCTTTAAACAATAATCAATAAGAATCGTTTTACATCTCTTTGACTCATCCCAAACTTATTGTACTTCTTCATCGAGGATCACCAAACC
>OVAN01016364.1:0-10649 GCA_900406275.1 Anastatica hierochuntica
CTCCAAACCCCAAGATGGAGAGCCTCTGCTCCTGTACCTAGCCGTCTCAGAGCACACCGTGAGTGCCGTCTTGGTCAAAGAAGAAGAAAGCAAGCAGCGTCCGATGTACTACGTGAGTAAATCCCTTCTAGACACTGAGACTCGCTATAGCCACCTGGAGAAATTGGCTCTCGCCTTGGTTGTCTCGGCCAGGAAGCTGCGCTCTACTTCCACGCTCATCCAGTGATAGTAGTCACGTCCTTCCTTATCAAATTCGTACTCCACAAGCAAGAGGTATCCAGAAGACTGGCCAAGTGGGCAGTGGAACTTGGCGAGTACAATGTGATCTTCCGCCCTGCCACGATAATCAAATCACAAGTCATTGCTAACTACATAGCAGAACTCTCCCCGCCGATGATACCAAGGGCAGAAGAAGAGGTCAGGATCTAACAAGAAAACAAAGGCGAAGAAGAATGGGAACTCTATGTGGACGAATACAGCATTATACAAGGGGCAGGCATAGGGTCTCGTGCTCATCTCACCAAGTGGAGAAGTGGTATCAAGAACAGTAAGATGCAACTTCAAAGCCACAAACAATGAAATTGAGTATGAAGCCTTAATTGTGGGACTCAGCCTAGCAAAAGACTTGAGAATAGAATACCTACAAGTTTCGAGTGATTCCCCTTGATCGTAAGCCGGACACAAGGCGATTACTAGGCAAAAGACGTTAGGATGACCAAGTACCTGACCATAGCCAAGAGGCTCGTCGATTCGTTCAAAGCATGCAAACTCACACATATCTCAAGGGTACAAAACACGCATGCAGACGCCCTGACCAACCTGGCCTCAACCCTAAAAACAACAGAGCCGACTAGCGTGCCCTTGCTGGTTCTCCAACGGCCGACTACTGACGAAGATGCCGAAGGGCCCTGGGTCTCTAACATAGAAGAAGAAGAAACGTGGATGACGCACATTACGTCCTACCTAAGAAATGACATCCTGCCCAACTTGAGGAGTGAATGCCGAAAGATAAAAAGGCAGGCATCCCGCTACTGCTCTATAGAAGATCCTTCTCGGGTCCATACCTCAAGTGCATAAAGGCGGAAGCCACAGACCTAGTCCTCAAGGAGCTACATGAGGGCGAATGCGGATACCACTCTAGCGGAAGAAGCTTGGTACTAAGAGCCAAGAGGGCTAGCAACTGCTGGCCTACAATGGCCCAAGACTCCCTCCAGATGGCCCAGCACTGCGATAAATGCCAAAGGCACACCCAAGTATCCAAGCTACCCCCGGAAAAGCTCAAGGCCATAAGCTATCCATGGCCATTCATATAGTGGGGAATGAACATTGTGGGAAATTCCCAACAGCTACCAGGCAGCTAGAGTACCTTGTGGTAGTCACAGACTACTTCTCCAAGTTGGTGGAGGCAGAAGCCTTAAGCAAGATTACGGATGTCCAAATCAAGAGGTTCCTCTGGAAGAACGTGGTAACACGATTCAGAACGCCTCAAGAGATAGTTACATACAATTGTCCGCAATTCATAAGTAAAAACTTCAAGAAGTTTTGCGAAGATTGGGGCATAAAGCTAAGTTTCACAACTCCAAGACATCCGCAGTCCAATGGGGAATTCGAATCCACCAACAAAATGGTAGTCAACCTTCTGAAAAAGAGGTTGGACGATGCCAAAGGCAACTGGGTCGAAGAGCTTCAAGCTACCCTATGGGCATGCGAAGCAGCATTAAGACTTCCACAGGCGAAACACCTTTCTCCCTGGTCTACGGAACAGAGGCAGTGTCCCCAGCCGAAGTCAGTGTCCCTACAGCCAGGTCAGAGCTTCTAACCCCAAGAGAAAATGAAGAGCTGATGGGTTTGTCCCTGGACCTCCATGACAAAAAAACGGAAGCTGCAAGAATACGAAATCGGAAGTACCAACAAGAAGTAGACCGCAACTACAACAAGAAGGTACGAACCCGGATGTTCCAACAAGGAGAATGGGTGTTGCGCTGAGTCTTTGAGAATACAAGGGACAAAGCCGCGGGAAAGTTGGCGCCTTCCTGGGAAGGACCATACCAAATCGTGGAAGTCAAAGGAGCAGGGGAATACAAGTGACAAGATAGGTACGGAAAAGTACAGCCAAATAGTTGGAATGCGTTACACCTAAAGTCTTACTTCTTCTAGAACAACGCCCCTTACCCAGACGACCATACCCCAAATACGTTTTCTGTTTTAGATTTTCAATTTTTACATCTTTTTGTGTAATCATGATACGTCTACGGACGGATACCCATCAATAAAACAACTGCTTTTCCAAGAGAAAATTCAGTTAAAAAGAAAGGGGCAAATAATTTAAATGTTTACTCCTCAACAAAGGAGTAACATAAACAACGTACCCTTCCAACTAGGAAGCAAAGAGCAAGGGGAAAATAAGTTGAATGATTACTTCTCAACAGAGTAACATTAACAACGTACCCTTCCAAAGCAGAAAGCAAACAACAAGGGGAAAATAGGTTGAATGATTATTCCTCAATAAAGGAGTAACATAAACAACGTACCCATCCAAAGCAAAAGCAAAAAGCTAAAAAAAAAAACGAAACTCTGTTTGAAGAAGGGAAAATACCCGAAAGAAAGCAAGAGACAAAAGGCTTATTCTGCTTAACAGAGAGTGGCTAACCGGAAAGCAGAGTGCTGAGCAAAAAGCAAAAATAAGCTTAACCTTGCTTACCAGGCCGCATTAAATGCAAAAGCTATGCGGTCTGACGACAAGTGCATCACCCATACCTACTTACCCAAACGTGGGAGGTAGAAGAAAAGTCTGGCACTCTGACCCCTTTGCGGGGGAGGTTCATACCAGCAAAACCAATAAGACTGATAGTGGCTTCACTACAGGAAGCAGAGCACAGCAATGTAAAATCAGCTATTTTTGGATAGCTGAATGCCAAAGAGCTAGAAGATACCTCTGGGTATCAAAAGGCCAAAAGAACGCAAGCTAGTGGTTACCTCCGGGTAACAGAATGCCGATAAGCCACAAGATACCTCAGGGTATCAAAAGGCCAAAAGAACGCAAGCTAGTAGTTACCTCCTGGTAACAGAATGCCAACAAGCCAAGAGATACCTACGGGTATCAAGAGGTTAAAAACACGTCTGGGGAACCTAAAAATTGTCTAAGGACAAGATGCAAAGCTCCCTAAAAAAAAAGAGTGATAATGAGATTATCCCAACTTCGAACTCAAGAACTCTCGCAAAAACACGACAAAGACTAGAGGCCAATATGCCAAAAGTCAAAAAGCTGGAATATCGATAAAGGCTAGAGGTTCAAAACCAAAAGCCATATAGCCGATCAAGGCACAGAGGCTAGAGGTTCAAAACAAGAAGCCATATAGCCGGTCAGGGCAAACAGGCTAGAAGCTCAAAGCTAGAAGCCAGTCGTCCAAGGCAAACAAGCTAAAAGCCCAAAGCTAAAAGCCAGCCGACCGAGGCAAAGAGGCTAAAAGCTCATAGCCAGAAGCTAGTCGGTTAAAGCAAAGGCCAGAGGCTAATAGCCAAGATCCAGCTGGCCAAAATGCTAATGATAAGAAGCCCACCTAGACATCATCTCTGAATCTAACTCAAAAGCTTGCGAAGGCAAAAAAAACAACTGAGAGCTAAAAGAAATATTCATAAATAGCCACGAAGGGCCAGAAGATAAGTTTTAAAGTCCCGAAAGGCAAAAAGGAAACAAGGCCAAGAAGGCCAACCATGATTTAAGGCCACTAAGGCCATAAAAGTCATTACAAAGCCCACAAGAGGCAAGAGTAAGCCCACGCAGGGGCACACAATCAACAAAAAAATTAAAATCCCATAAGGGGAGAGCAACCTTTTTCTTGATTTTGGGTCTAGAGGCTAGGCAGCTGGAGGATCAGGAGAAGCAGACTTCTCAACGTTTGGCTCAGAGGCAGCTGAAGGAGTAGGAGCCAAGGCAGGAGGAATTTCTGGTTCATCTTCAAAGGTGGGAGCTTCGAGGCCATTTTGATTTGCCTCCGCAATCGCCACCAGCTTATAATTTTCAAACTCCTCCTGCAAGTTCTAAGACTTAGCCTCACCCTTGAGGTAGTCTCGAACCATTTCCAAGCGCCCCATGATCCTGGCACCATTGACGGCCATGGACATCTCATCCGTAAAGGTGGCCACCCGGGCGTCCAAGTTGCCCACCTCCTCTTCCAGCTTTGCCTTCTCCTCAGTCAAGCTAAGGACCTTCTTTGCCGCCTTCTCCTTCTCTGACTCCAGCTCCCGGAGTAGACCCTTCATCTCCTTCAGCTCCTTCTTCAAGCCAACCAACCTGTCTTTCTCTACCTTCAGCTTGGCAAGGCGATCCTCCTCCTGAGCCCTTCCTGCAGCGATCACCTCAGTGGCAACCTGGTCCTTGGTATGGAACAGAGAAGTCGCAAGCTGAGCAACAAAAGAAAGAACGTTAACCAAAATAAAAGGAGACAATCAAGTAGTAGCCAGATGCCAAAGGCAGGCCAAGTACCTTGGTAAGCCCCTTTTGGACCTGGTCGAAGATGCCCAGATCACCGGAGATAGGGGGTCAGAAGGAAGAACAGGGAAGACAGATTCCTGCAAGTGCGCCAGGGCAACATCAAGATCGCCGATGGAGGAGGAAGGCTGCTTGGCTGGAGGACCTCTCTGCTTCTTGCTAGAGGCGGTAGCCTTCTGGGCCGCTTTTCGCTTGGACCCAATCGAAGGAGATTTGGAGATTTCCACCACCTCCGGAGCCTTGCTCCCAGACGCCAACTTTGCCTTTCTTGCCGCCTGAGCCCTCTTAATGTCCTCCAGCGCCTTAGACCCGGATCCCGACATGTTTCCTCCAAGATGACAAAAGATCAATCAAGAAACCAGCATGAAGTAAATAAACAAAGGACGAAGGAAGCAAGGAGCCAACCTCTTATGCTGCTATGGTTCAATGCTTCTTCGCTCAAAAGGAATGGGATACTCTTTCCTCAGCAGGGATCTGTAATGTCTTTTATGCCTTCTCCTTGCCTGCCTCCGACTTCTCTGTAGATGCTTCTGTAAAGGTAAAGGATTTAAAAGGTTAATAACCAAACTGGAAGCAGAAGAAAAAAAAACATCCTAAGCCTACCACTGATCCTCCAAATAGTAGAGAACCCAGGGGAAGTCCCGACTGTTGTAAAGACAAACTTCAGGGCCCAATGCTTCGTGAAGGTCGCCCCTTTCCTCTCCTCCCTATCTAGCTCCAATACTAAGGGAGCACCAGCATGAGGCCAAAAGTAATATCTACCTTCACCCGGAAGAACGTGGGGAAATTAGTAAGAGTAAAGGAGCTCATCAACACCGAGATCCAGCCCGTAGAACTAATTTAGAACCTGGATGGCAGTGAGAATCCTCCATGTTGGTGGGTTCAGTTGGGAAGGGAAAATGTTAAAGTGCTCCGAGACCTTCCTTACCAGGGCAGGCAATACACCCCTGACTTCAGCCTCAAAATAGCCCTCGGACATGGATATCACATCTCCTGGGCATTCAGAAGCCCTCTCGCTGTGCCCAGGCAGCCTCAAGTGGACGTCTGCCTCAATGGAGTACTTTTGCCTCCACTCGTCCAAGAGCTTAGACCTCACGTTTGAGAAAGGGCCAACCTTCATGAGCTTCGGACCTGCGGCGTAGTGCAGCGGCAACGGGTTAGCCTCAGGGATCTCTGTGTCCTCGGAAGACCCCTCAGCCTCAAGAGATGGGCTAGTTCTGATTAAACACCTCCTCCGAACACGGGCCCCAACAGAGGATGAGGTCACTAGAGCTAGTCATATCTGGGTTCAAGAAAGTTTTGATCTTGGGTCTAGAAGCTTATCGGGACAAGATAGACCTAAAAGCTAAGGTTGATTTGAAATCCTAAAATCCAACTCCAAGAACCTACCCTAAAAGAAGCGAAAAGAAGAGGGAGGAAGACAATTAACCTTAAGAATCGCGGATCGAAAGCTTGAAAGGGATTCCGAGAGCAGAATTTCGGTAAGAAAGGGAAGAAGATGAATAAAAATTCTAGTAAGAGAAAGAAGATTAGGTGAAAATGCCAAAGAAGAAAGAAGAGAAGGTTTAAAAGAAAGAGGAGAAATCAAATTGAGCCGCACGCGTCTAATCATTGGCGCGAATCTCGCGAGAAGAGTAACGACTATATTCTCCCTCTTCAAATCTCCATAAATCTTCACCAATGGCTATAAGCTTCCCTTTTCACCAAGTCAAACAGCTGGATTTCTTCAAAATAATCTTCCTTGAAAGCTGTAAGCGGTTTGTGAATGTTCGAAAGTCGAAGCCCCAAGGCCAGACGACAAATAGCCAGATGCAACCTCCCGTCCCAACAATGCTCATTATCTGGTACAACTTGAACCAAAAGCAAGCAAACACTTAAGGAAAGCAGAGGCTGCAAAATTCCTAGCTAAAAAGGCTAAGAGACCGTTGGCTTCCTGCCTAAGCCACCTGGAAGACATATTATTCCACAGCTTCGGATCGAACCTGCGCAATAAGAGGCAAACTGTTGGGAGTAATTTAGGTCTTGGGAATTCTGCAGACTTAGATGGAGTACAACAGTAAGACATCAAATCAAGGGAATGCCCAGAAGCAGGAAGCCGGACGACGTCCTATAGCCGGAAGCCGGAAGTCAGACGACCAATCATAGCCGGAAGCAAGACTCCAGCCGACCACCGCCTCTCTTTTATTTTCGCTATTCCAACTAGTAGATAATGACATGTATTTTAGATAAATATGCATATATTCTACAGATAATCATGATATATCCAATTCTTTGAGGGATAATCATGAAACGCATTTATAAATACCAAGCTCATAGGGAAAGCGTGTACGCAGGATAACCCTACGCAAAGAATAAATACAACAAGAAAATTTTCTTCCATCTTTGATCTCCAAGCTTAGCACAAATATCCCCAAACCTTTTCTAAACATTCATCGACCTCCAGCTTCCGTAGTGCTACAAAGAACGACCAAAATCAATCATAACACTAAGTACACAAGTTACAAAATCGAGCTAAAAAGCTCAGTTTGCTCTTAAACGCGAAAAAATTTTCATAACTGAGAAAGAAGTCCTAGAATTAGTAGCAGCTGCTACGTATTAGTCTAAACAGACGTTGGAACTTATGTATATCAATAAGAACTCATCCTCAGACGAGCAACACCATCTTAATTTGACCCAAAGCGATTTCAGATTCGCATATCTATACCATGGAATGAACCGGAGAAAAAAGCTATCGAACCCATTGAAGATATTAGTAGAATCATTGGAAACACAAGGAAAGGAAGTCACAAACCTCCTATGTGAGCATCCTCATCAAATAAATATGTCCAGGGATCGAACTAAAGACTTTAAACAACCGCATAGGCAACCCATATTTTATCCTATTAAAGTTTTTTAAAACTTTTGTTTTTATAATAAAATCGTAAGATGAATCTCAGTCAATTTTTGGTTCTTTGAGATTTTAATAAATATTTTTAATAGCTTTTATAGTTTGTTTTTCGTAGGAACATAATCTGGAATCGAAAAAATCAGAGAAAAATACAATATGTAAATGTTCGAACAATTATGAATGTCCCATCGGAATAGGAAACTATCCCACTGGTTCTTGACAGAAAACCAGCATTGACTAGTGGAGAGTTTCAACAGCCCTAACTGTGTATAGCACGACGACCATCCCACCGGCTGTGTGTCTTTATTTGTCGCGAACATATGGAGATTTGTCCGCCACCTGATGCAAACTTGTTTGTGCCTCAGTGATGTACATATGTTCTAATGCATTTTAAAACTCATTTCTTTTGTGTTTTAGATGCATTTAGTTTGTAAATATTGCACTTAAGTCTTAGAATGCATTAGTTTGAGTCTAAAGTCTAGTTTAGGCATATCTTGCATTTGCATGCATTTTCTTTGCATTTGTAGGTACAACCTTGGAAAGCACTTTGAGAGCATGAGATAATGGATTCTAGGAGCCAAAATGACCAAGAATCAAAGGGAATTAAAGGTTAGAAGCATTGGGAGAAGATGGGATAAAAAAAGATGTCAAAGAGGAGCAAGGGGCCATCAAGATTTCCCAAAGGGAGCTCCCATCGACCATCTGGTCGATGGCCAGCAACCTAGGGTCGATGGCCAATGACCTAGGCAGTAAATGGCGCCTCCTCTGCTGGAGGTTGCCAGCCATCGACCCTGGGTTGGCTCCCATCAACCAGATGGGTCGATGGCAGACAATCTTGGCCTAAAAAATGCCCTTCTTCACCCTATAAATACCCCTTAACCTATTATTATGAGGGTATCCATTTTCTAAAACAATAACACACTTTTATAACTTTCAAGTTTGTATTTTCTCTTGATCTTTAAGATCAAAGTCTCTCTTTTAAGTTTGGATCTTGGATCAAACTCTATCTTAATCTATGAAATCTATCTTTTTATCTTTATCTCTTTTCTTTTTCTCTACTATGTTGTGTGAGAAGTTCTCTTTGATGGAACCATAGATGTCTAGATCTACTTAGATTAGGTTGTGATATGGTGTTAAGGATGGCTAATATCAAGTTTCCTAAGGATTTGGAGTGCTTAATGCTAGGTTTTAGAGTAGCTAACTAAGATCTAGACTAGTATGCATTTTATCGCCCGAGAGGTGTTCGATGAAATGTCTAGGCGAACCAAATACTTGCTATTTCAATCTAGCCAATGAGAGTTATTTGCTAGGTTGATTAGTAACTATATGGGCTTGCTTTTAATGATTCCTGATCGATTTATCATTCGCAACGAAGCGAGAGCGTGAGTGACTGCGATTGATAAGGAAATGGCCTCTTGCCATGAGAGTGGATTAGGCTATTGTTGCCTTTGGTCTAGGATTTGCGCTCAATAGCTTGATTTAACATCTTTATCACCATCTTTCCAAGTGGATTGATTATGACATTTATGGGTCCATCATTCTAGTTTATACTTTATTTCAAGTTAGCATCTTTTAAGTTTATGTTTGCTTTCTTGCTTTGCTTTTATTTCTAGATTATTAAGAAAACCTAAAACAAAACCCAACCTTTCTTATTTGCTTAGATTAGGCTTGAGTGTGTATTCCCAAAGCTTAGATCGATCTAGCTAAGGTTTGCTCCTTGTGGTTCGACCCCAAAGTACTACAATGACATATCCGTGCACTTGTGGATTGTGTGATTGGTAGCAAACGGGCTTTTATAAATTATAAAGCTTCGTTGCCTTTTGTTTCTTTTAAACGACCGTGCAACAAGTTTTTGGCACCGCTTCCGGGGAGCACGATCGCTAGATTAAGATTTTCTTTGGAATTTCATTTAAGTTTGAGGCTACGCTTTATTTTTCAAGTTATTTAACCATTTTCATTTTCTTTTTGTTTGTTCTTTGTTACAAGGATGATGAATCACCAACTTCAAGAAGTAGTTGGAAGAATGGGAGCATATGAGGAGACCATTGGTGACTTTGATACACCAATCACGAGCAACACAAGGATGGGAATAAGGTCCCCACCTGGAGATATGCCCCATCACGAAATCAATTCTAGCCTCATCAACATGATCCACAATGCAAGATATTTTGGTTTGGATGTGGAGAACCCCATCGAACACCTTGAAAATTTTGAGAGGCTATGTGACACAACCAAGATTCAAGGAATACTCGGAGATTATGTTAAGCTATCCCTATTCTCTTTCTCACTGGGGGATAAGGGTTCACAATGGGAGAAGACCGTGGTCAGCTCTTCTATAACCACGTGGGAGCAATGCAAAAGGAGGTTCCTTGGTCAATTTCACTCACAAAGGAGAACTACAAATTTCCGGAATAGCATAGCTAATTTCGAGCAAGGGATCGAAGAGGCATTAGGTGAAGCTTGGAAAA
The DNA here is from genome assembly GCA_900406275.1 of Anastatica hierochuntica. Taxonomy (NCBI): domain Eukaryota; kingdom Viridiplantae; phylum Streptophyta; class Magnoliopsida; order Brassicales; family Brassicaceae; genus Anastatica; species Anastatica hierochuntica. The sequence continues at coordinate 9,848 of OVAN01016364.1, forward strand.
GGTTTAATGGTTATGTGAGGAATTGGCCTCACCATGGATTCACGCAAGATAGTATTTTAAGGCTATTCCATAGGGGAGTCAATCAACACTTCCAGTTTGCTATGAATACGACAAGCAATGGGAATTTCGCAAGCTTGATCGCGGCTCAAGGAGAGAAATTAATTGAGAACTTAGCTAAGAGCTATGCCGGAGAAGAAAGCTTTAGTTTTGCACCAAAGATTGAAGGTAAATGCCTTTAGGAATTGAACGCAAATATAGATGATATAGCAAAAGCGGTCCTCAAGCCAAAGAAGAAGAAGCTAAGGATCGATAAAAGCTTCTTTGATCAAAAAGAGGAGATGGGTTTTGTTCAAGAAAGCTACTATGGGAGGTATTCACGAGAATCATCGCCTAGAACAAGTTTAGGAGAACGGACTCCTACTACACCAACACCACCCACTACTCCAAAGACGCCTACCAACTCTAAGGTAGAAGACATGCATTCCTTGCTGAAAGAACTTGTGAATGGAAACGCAGAAATAAGGAGAGACTTGAACGATAAATTTCAAGCGTTAGACCAAAAGATTGATGGGAACTTGATGTACATACAATTTCATGCATATTTTAGTGTGTTTTAGCTTAGTTTTCATTCATTATTAGGTTGTAAATAAGCATATTAGCTTTAGAATGCATCATNGGAGTCTAGATTAGATTCGTATTGCATTTTTGCATCCATTTTCTTGCATTTGTAAGTGCTATTTTGGATGGAGTTTTGATGTACATACAATTTCATGCATATTTTTGTGTGTTTTAGCTTAGTTTT
>OVAN01016365.1:228-10648 GCA_900406275.1 Anastatica hierochuntica
ATTTTTCGGCCAAGGTTGTCAGCCGTCGACCTCCCAGGTCGATGGGAGCCAACCTGGGGTCGATAGTGAGCAACCTTGATAGGAAACAACATCTTCTCTTCTGGAGGTTGCCAACCATCGACCTTAGGTAGCAAGCCATCGACCTGGAGGTCAATGTCAAGCAACCTTGACAGCATCTTCTTCTTGTTCTTTCAATTGCCATCAGAATGGCGTATTATTTGCATATACTCACTTCTCCACTTCCACTTAGCTCTTGATTCTATTTGTTTCTTCACCATTTAAGCATCAAGAATCCATCACCCCAAGCTCTTAATTTGCTCATCCAAAGGTTGCACCTACAAATGCAAAAGAATGCAATGCAAAGACGAAAATCTTAAACTAGACTCAACTTAGAAACTTTATGAATTCTAACACCTAAATGCATTATATACAACCTAAATGCAACTAAAACACATACTAAATGATGCTAAATATGCGTTAAATTATGAACACATCTGACTTATTGTTTGGAGCGGCATTTAAAACCTCTTTTGTATTTCAAAACCTAAATTTGGTAGTCGCGAGAGGTTCTAGTTTAAGAATCTTCTCCTTTGGTTAAGTACCATATCTCGTCTTGACTTCTGAAGTGTACTTTTCACACTTAGAAAACACATTATCTTGTTTACTTAGATTGCCATATAGCAAATTCAGGTATTGGCAAGGGTTATCCCTGTAACAGGAGGTTTCATTTTAGACATCTTAAAGATCTTGAGACTTTTCGAGTCGTCATATCTCAGAAATTTCAACTTATGGGCTGTAACCATAAACTGGGCTTACGGGCTCCTCGTGTATCAGATTTCTAGTTTCATTTCCATTGGGTTGTTAGCCCTTTCTGAGCCTTTGAACCGATTGTGATTCCTTGAGATTTTAAGACGTCGGGGTCTCGCGATCTCTAAAAAAATTTTCTCGAATCCTTAAGGGTCGAATTTATCAAGACTGGAAATAGGTGGATGACCTTCAAGACTTCTAAACGTCAAGTTCCTGGAAACCTGAAGTCGATGAGGAATTTTTAAGTCCTTATAATATCAAATTCTTGGGGACCTTTATGGATTAGGTTTCTGGGAACTTTTAGAGGACCAGGCTTTTAGAATTTGAGATTGATGAAAGGATTTCAAGATCTTTTGAGGATCCAGTTTCTGGGACCTGAATTTGATGAAACAATTTTTAGATCTTTAGACGATTAGGTTTTTGGAAATTGAAATTGATTAAAGGATTTTAAGACCTTTAGAGTATCAGGTTTCTCGAACCTGAGATTAATGGAGAATTTTAAGAACTTTTGAGGATCAGGTGTCTGGAACCTGAAATTGATGAAAGAATTTTAAGACCTCAAGAGGATAAGATTTCCTGGAACCTGAAATTGACTTGAGGATTTTAAGACCATTTGAGGATCAGGTCTCTAGAACCTAACGGATTTTAAGGCCTTTGATCAGGTTTCTGGATCATGAAATTGTTGAAAGAATTTTAAGACCTTTAGAGGATCAGGTTTCTCGAACCTGAAATTTATGAAAGGATTTTAAAATCTTTAAGTGCTCATTCCATCTTTCATACCTAAGGCTAGAAGAAGGAAAAGGTATAATATCAGCTGAGAATTGAGAGACCATGAAACCTTTAGTAGTGATTGAAGCTGAAGATGGAGCTGTTGAATCTGAGGAATGAACTTGAGTGTGGACTTGATTGATCATGTGTTGATCACTAGAATTCATCTCCATTGATGGACTGTCATTTTGAATCATCTGATATGGGATTATTTGACATATTCATGTGTGTTTTGAGACTGAGCTTCTGAAAAAACATGAGCAACTGCAGCTTCTTTTGAGTGATAAGGTTTTTGAGGCCTTAGTGTTGAGTTGAAAGATTTTTTTTTGTTGCAGGAAAGGTCTTGATCCAGTGTGTCCATTGTTGTAATTTTGTTGTTGCTGATTTTTCTGACCATTTTGAGGAGGCTGCACACCATAAGAAACACTTGGTGGTATGTATCCAGGAAGATAACCATAAATTTGATAGCACTTGTTGACAGGTGCCCCAACATCCCACAATGTGTGCATATTGGTCTCTGTCTTGGTTTGTAAGTGTTATATGCAACAATAAATGACTGATCTCCTGGTTCTTGGTTGTGATATGACATATTTGCACTTTGATGTTGTGCTTGAGTGTAGAATATTGCAGTATTATTCTGAACATTCAATTTAATATTTTTCTCTCTTTCATCTTGGGAGACTATGTTGAATTCTTCTTCTATTTTAGGTAGAGGCTTGAGCATGATAATGTGACGCCTGGTATGATCATATCCTTCATTTAAGTCCATCAGGAACTTAGTAACTTTCTTCCTTTCTTGAAGTTTTTCCTATAATACGGCTATACCACACACACATTTGCCACAAGAACACACAGGCAATTCAGCATAGTTTTTGTATTCCTCCCAGAGAGTTATCAGTTTAGTATCAGAAGCAGACATATCCATAGATCCTTGACATATTGAGCTTAATTTTTGTTCCATCTTATATACTCTAGAACCATCACTCTGCTTAAATCTACTCAACAAATTGTTCCAGATACCTTCAGCAGTAGTGATGAACAAAAATCTTTGGCCTATTTTTTACTAACTGAATTCAACAATCGAGTTATGGTCATATCATTGCATTGAGACAAGAAGCAGAATCTGGGTGATCTTCAGGAGGTTTCTGAACCTTACCGGTAACAAATCCAAGTTTATTTCATAGGTTCAACGCCATTTGAATAGATCGACGCTAAGAGTTGAAATCAGCTCCATTCGTAAATCGATCTAAGACTAATTGCATTTCAGCATGATCTGAGCTATGAATTAAATAGGGACTATCGTAGTTGTCGACATTAGAACGAGCTCCAAATGATTTATTCGCAGCTAGTGGAATCAATGAGAAAGACGACATCATCGTAAAAGAATCTGAAGTAAGAACCCTAGAAATTTTGGGAAAGGATGATTACGAGCTTAGCGAAGCAAGAATCAAAGAGAATCTCTCAGAAATTGAAGAAAAAAAAGCATGAATCAGAAAAAATCTCTCAAAAAGTGAATCTCTCTTGCTCTAATATCATATTGAGATTAGCGATGAGAGAAAGAGCAAAGAGGAAACTGATTTTCTGATTAAATGTAACTGACTGTACAAAGTTTCCTATACATGTTGTTATAACTTTACTCTCCTAACTAACCCATAACAAACTATTTACATGTTAATAGTTATCTAGACCATAGGCAACAGTTAGTGTTGCAGTGGCAGGACGATCGAAGATGTTGCAGTTGATTCAATGGTCATATTTGGGGAAACAAGGAAATCAGAGAATTTTTTGTCTTTATTTGATCGGTAATTGCTACAATACCAAATAATCTTCTTATAGAGTTGCAAGAGATAGTGATTTATACTTACAAGATATATTGATCGTTAGTTAATGAGGATAGACACGAGAGGATTTGTACATATTAATCATGCTAAGAAAATATACTAAAATATTTTTGAAGGATAGAGATATCCGAACCCAAAGATACATCTATTTATTTTTAGTCTTAATTTTTGTTCAGTTTTTCTTTCATAATGTAGGTATCGGCTTTCATCCGGATAGACCGACCCAAAATCTAAGGCTCATCGGCCCAAAAAACCAAGCCTTGAACTAGAAGTAGTAGTTGGTGAGATTCGAACTCATACACGAAGTTGACATCTTAGCAATCGCAGCTCGAGTAGGTTTATGAAAAAAATACGGCGGGACACGAAGCTGACCTCTTAGAAAGCACAGCTCAATCAGGTTTATGAAAAAAAAATGGTGATAATCATGCGACCTTTATTACTACCATCCAAGAAGGGGTGTAGCATCAAATAATAGCAATAATTGTTACGTCTTAAAGTGCCAAAAGAGTAAAATGCATAATATATGTAAGGGAGAATGTTGGAGTAGTCTTTATAAGAACAATATAATGAGTAAGAATAAGGACATGACCCGAGCTCGGAGTTAGAGACAATACTAGCTAATTTTTTTGGGACTTTGGACTTATTAGCTTTTTTGAAATTTTATTCTCTTACGTTCACGATTTATTTTTGAATAAAACTAGAGTGCTCGGCTCTCCTTTCCAATTCAATCCGTGTTAGTTCTTTGTAGGGATAACATATGAAGATGCAAGATATGTTACAGTACTTGTCACAGTACCTGTTGCAGTACGTGTGACAGTACTTGTGACAGTAAGGAAAAAGACGTTGTAACAGGAGTAGAAGCAAGAGCAGGATTCTAGATAAGGATGGAGAAGATTTGGTGAATCAGGAAGATTCGGAGGAACTTATCTGTTGGAGGTTGTTGAAGAATATTTGCTTGGAAGATATTATGAAGAAGATAAATATGAAATATTATTGTAGTTTTATTTCATATTTATCTAGATTATAGGGTTTTGTTTTTCGATAACTATTTATTAGAATTAGAGTCTTGCTTTCTCCTTGAATGTTTTTCAAGAGAGAAAGATAGAGAAGTGTTTTTCTGGCTTTTGTATAAAGCTTTGAGGTAGGCAACTCATGAACCATGTATTCAGTCATTGAGTAGTTATAGGCTAGATACAACAAGCTAAGAGGATCTTAGTCTTGTTGTTGTTTTCTGTTCAAAATACTTGTATGGTGTTTTTGAAAGAAATTTCTAGTGATATACAGAGTTTGGTTTGAGAAATCGTCTGTTGTAGTCCTGAAAACGTTTATGTGGTAGTCCTTACATTTTCAATTTGTATCAGAGCAGTCACGAGTTTGTCTTATAACAGGTGAGATCCTGCGGAAAAATGGAGAACTACCACGAGTTGATTTCTAGTTCAAAGATCATGCTTGATGGAACTAACTATGGGTCTTGGAAGTCACGAGTAAGATCTATCATAAGGGGCGTTGATGTTATGGCATGGATAGATGTTGTAAAAGGATGGAAAGAACCAATGGTTACTGATAAGTCAGGTGTTGTGATGCCTAAACCAGAGGAGGATTGGACTGAAACGAAGATGAAGATGTCAAAGTACAATTCTCGAGCTTTGTCTGCCATACATGCAAGTGTCTCACAGAAACATTTTGAGCTGATACAGGGAACGAAGATTGCCAAGGAGCCTTGGGACGTCCTGCAGAAACTCTTTGAGGGAACAGAAAAGGTGCAAAGCTCAAGGAAAGATTTTCTGGCTTCTAAGTTTGAGAACTTGAAGATGGGGGAGCATGAGACAATAGAGGAGTTCAGTTCTCAGATAAGCTCTCTGGCACAGGAAGCTCTCACTTTAGGAAAGAGATACAAGGACAAAAAATTGGTCAAGAAGTTTATGAGATGTCTTCCAACTAAGTACACAGCGTACAAGGCAGCTATGTCAGTATCTCTTAACACTAATACATTCAGTTTCAGTGAAGTTGTGGGAATGTTGCGAGTTCATGAGATGGAGTTAGATGGAGGAGCTAAAAAGGGAAAAGGTGTAGCACTTTTGTCTCATGAAACCGTGCAATAGATGGATACAACAGAAGATCTTGTGAGTCTGCTTGTGAGAAGATTTGACAGAGTTCTGCGAAGAGTTGAGCAGGGACAGGGTCAGAAAAAGTTCACTGTCACTAAGAAATCATCTGAGACAGAGAGGTCTACAAAGAAGTCAGAGATACAATGATATGAATGCAAAGGTTTTGGACATCTTAAGACAGATTGTCCAACAGTGTGACAAAGGGAGATAAAGTGCTTTGGTTGCAAAGGGATTGGTCATACTCAGCTGGAGTGCATCAATGATCAGAAGTGTCGCAGAGAAAAATCTTTGATTGGGATAGATAAAAATGAGACAGATGAAGACACTGAGGAAGAAGAGGAAGCAACCAACTTTGTTGCTTTCATTGGAATTACTAAAATTGAGAAAGATGGTGAGGTATCAGATACTGAATATGAAGATCTCTCAGATGATGAACAAGATGGTGATGTTACTGAAAATTATCATCAGGTGTGTTAGACATTGGTTAAGCTGGGGAAAGACAATGTGTGGCTGATCAAAGAGAAGGAATGTCTTGAGTCACTGGTGGTCACATTACAGAATGAGCTAGAAGCAGAGAAGAAGATTAGCTGTGACAGCTTACGTTTGATGAAAGGAAATTTGACGTTAGCAACAAGAACATATGTATTAATGAAGGAAGTACAGGCTGAGAAGAAATTAGCTGAAGAACTTCAAGCAAAACTGGATCATCAGCACAAGACTATCAGAATGCTCGCTGGTTCTAGAAAGTTGGACGAGATTTTAAGTTGTGGCAGAACAGAGAGACCCACAAGAGGTATGGGGTACAATTGTTTTGAAGGATCAGACTCAGAACAAATCAAGTTTGTTCCAGGCAAGATGTTACATGCTGAGAAATCAGATTTGGAAACCAAACCCGTAAGAAATACAGGATGCTTCTTCTGTGGCAAGACAGGACATTTCAAAGTCAACTGTTACAGGTTCAAAGAAAGGGTGAAACGACTGATGAATCAAGGAAAGTATTGGTGGAACGGATATCGAAGTCAAGTTTGGGTGAAGAGCACTGATCTAAGGTTAAACACAACAAGAATTACTACAACAGGACTCAGTCTTAGGTGTAGTATGGCGTTCTCGGCAACTCAGCCAGAACACAGTGGACCATGTTACTTTGATAGTGGATGCTCTCGACATATGAAAGGTTCACACGAAAACCTCCAAATATCAAGACAATCAAAGGAGGGAAGGTCACCTTCGGGGATGGAAGTCAGGGAGGTATCAAAGAAAAGGGAGATACGTGTGCAACAGATCTTCCTCCTCTGGCAAATGTGTATCTGGTTCAGGGGTTGAAAGCAAATTTGATTAGTGTCAGTCAACTCTGTGATGAAGGTTTAATGGTTCAGTTCATAAAAATTGACTGCAAAGCCATTGATGAGAAAGGAAGAGTTGTGTGACAAGGAATTCGCTCAGGAAACAACTGTTACATTTAGGAAAACTCGTCACATTGCTTATCAGTTAGGGATGATCTGAACCTGTTGCATCAACGTTTAGGTCATATGAACATCAAACATATAACAAACATTGTTGACAAGGAGATAGTGCGTGGAGTGCCCCAGCTCAGACAGTCAGATAAGGTGGTGTGTGGTCCCTGTAACAAGGGAAAACAAGTGAAAGTACAACACAAAAAGGTTCAAGACATTCAGTCGAAGACAATACTTGATTTAGTTCATATGGATCTGATGGGTCCAATGCAGACAGAAAGCATTGCAGGGAATAGGTATGTGTTTGTACTAGTTGATGATTTCTCAAGGTTTACATGGGTCAGATTCATTCGAGACAAGACTGACATAGTAGAAAGTTTCAAGACCTGGGTACTACAGCTGATGAATGGAAAAGGTGGTCTGAAGCAGATTCGAAGTGATCATGGTGGTGAATTTCAGAATGAAACGGTGAGAAGCTTCTGTGAGATTCATGGTATTGTGCAGCAATTCTCTGCACCAAGAACACCCCAGCAAAATGGCGTGGTGGAAAGGAAGAATAGAACTCTGCAAGAAGTGACTAGAGCAATGATGCATGGGAATGATGTACCAACCAGATTCTGGGCAGAAGCAATCAATACAGCGTGTTACATCATCAATAGAGTCTATGTCAGGAGAGGAACCACAAAGACCCCATATGAAATATGGAAGGGAAAGGTACCGAATCTGGGGTATTCCCATGTATTTATTTGCAGATGTTACATTCTCGATGACAAGGATCATCTGGGAAAGTTCGATGCAAGAAGTGATGAGGGTATTTTTATGGGGTACTCTAGGAGTAGCTCAGCATATCGAGTATATAACACTCGGTCATAGATGATCATGGAATCAGTGAATGTGGTGTTTGATGATGCATCTGTTATGAAATGGAGCCATGATAATTCAGAGAGTGACACAGAAGAGACCAACATAGGCAGTGAATCCAAGGCTGAGAAAGGTGTAACAGAAGCTGTAAGTCAAACTATGACACAGAAGGTTCATAGAAATCATTTCTCAAAAGATGTCATAGGAGGATTGGATGAAGGAAGGAAGACCAGAGGTGTAACCATCAATTTCAGGGAGATGGTACAATTTGCTTGCTTTGTATCTAGAATTGAGCCAAGAGATCATACTGAATCACTTGATGATGAGTTCAAGATTGGTGCTATGCAAGAAGAACTGGAATAGTTTATTCGAAATGAGGTGTGGGAACTCGTAGAACGACCAGAAGGGGTGAATATTGTAGGAACCAAGTGGATCTTCAAAATTAAGATCGATGAGAATGGTGTGGTTGTCAGAAATAAAATCGATTAGGAATCATTAAGAGCAAGCCCATATAGTCACTAATCCATCTAGCAAATAACTCTCATTGGCTAGATTTAAATAGCAAGTATTTGGTTCTCCTAGGCATTTCATCGAACACCTCTCGGGCGAGAAATACATACAAGTCTAGATCTTAGTTAGCTACTCTAAAACCTAGCATTAAGCACTCCAAATCCTTATGAAACTTAATATTAGCTATCCTTAACACCATATCACAACCTAATCAAAGTAGATCTAAACATCCTTGGTTCCATCAAAAAGACTACTCACACAACATAAAGAAGAAAAAGAAAAGAGATGAAGATAAAGAGATAGATTTCATAGATAAAGATAGTGTTTGATCCAAGATCCAAACTTAAAAGATAGACTCTTGATCTAAAGATCAAGAGCGAAAATACAATCTTGAAAGTTCTAAAAGTGTTGTCTTTTAGTGGCTCAAAAGATGGATGAAGGATACCTTAATAAAATAGGTAAAAAGGGGTATTTATAGGTGGAAAAAGGTGGTTTTCGGCTAAATGTAAGCAGCCATCGACCTGGGAGGTCGATGGGAGTTTGCCTAAGGCCGATGGGAGCCTCCCTTTAACAGCAAGAGTGTTGTTTGCTGGAAAGGTGAGCACCCATCGACCTCAGGTAACCAGCCATCGACCTTGAGGTCGAAGGGAGCCTCCCTTTAGCAGATTTTGTGGCTTCTTGCTCCTCTTTGATGCCTTGTTGATCCTCACTTTCTCCCATTGCTTCTAGCCTTTAAGTCCCTTTGATTCTTGGTCCTTTTAGCCTTTAGAATCCATGTCTCAAGCTCTCAAATTGATCTCCAAAGTTGCACCTACAAATGCAAAGAAAATGCTATGCAAATGCAATATGTTCCTAAACTAGACTCTAGACTCAAACTAATGCATTCTAAGATTTCTATGTAGTATTTACAACCTAAATGTATCTAAAACATAAAAGAAATGAGTTCTAAAATGCATAAAAGCCTATGCACATCAACTCCCTCGGACTTGTCATTTGCTTGTCCTCAAGCAAACAACAAAGATAAAATCCGAAAGCAAGGTTTGAAAATGAGAATCCAAGCCAAATTATGTCTAGAAATGCCTTCAATCCAATGTCCTAAAGAATAGTATTATAGTGCATAAATCACGAATACTAAGTGTACTTCGCAATACTCGTCACAAGAACTATTTATTCGCATCTAAGTTAAATATCCACATAATATCTTATTCACCTATCCCTGAACATTCAATTAAGTTCATGGCGTGCGGTCTTTACTTATGGGCAAGAAGTCTAAATCCATTTGGCTTGGAAATAAAAGGGGTAGATATTCAAATAAGTTTTTAAAGCAGGTTTCACTCAATTTTGATGGTGGTTTTCTCTCAAAAACAAGTAATGCAAGACATATGACAAAATCAAGGTAGTAGCCGAACAACTTACGCATACAAAGCTAGTGCTTCCACTAGGCTACGATTCCCGATTCCTATTAATCACCTACACTACCCGGATGTGTTTCCCTTCTTAAAGTTCTAGAGATCGAACCCTATATGCTCTTTCTTAGCAACATTTTCAAGATTTCCTAATGAGATCAACAATTCTCCTTTTCGATTTTTGCTTAGTACTAAGAGACCCTTTTGCAATTCTATCAAACTCTTTGTTCTTCTAGCAATTCTCTTTTATTTTCTTATACGAGCCACTATCACTAAATCAAAATCTTTGAATCATTTTTTTTTCTTTAAAATTCACTAATGACACTCTTAACAATTCTTAATCCTTGAGACTTATGCTAGGAACTTACAAGACTTTGGATCTCTTAGACTTTCTTCTTTAAACACTCTTTCGCTTATAGTTCCTCATCCATGCTTGCATAATTTCTCTATTAATAACGATCTTCTCAAGCTTTTAACACTAGACTCACCAAAAAATACTCCCAAACCCATGTATCAATTGAAAGACCCCTTCCTAAAATCTAGTTAACCTTAAAATGAGGCTAACTCTAAGGAAGCACTAGACCTTGTCGCTCAACTTCAATTTACACAAGTTATTGCCCATGTGTGCATTTTCCAAAAGAGGCCTCACATTCAAACAATAAGGA
>OVAN01016366.1:0-10647 GCA_900406275.1 Anastatica hierochuntica
TAAAACCGAATAATTAAAAGTCTGATAAATTTGCTGATCTAAACCAGCTTCTATCGAATTTGGCTTGCTGATAACCAAAGCCTGAAGTCTCTTTTCAAGTCTCCGGGTTTGTGATCTTGTCATTGGTCCTTTGGGCAATTCGAGTGGTTCCGGACTTGAACTTGACTTGACTTCATCTTCCANGCTCTAATCCAGCTTCTAGCACCAGCTGTGATGCATCACAAATGGATTCCCGAAAAGATTCTAGCATTAGCCACAATTTCAAAAATGTTGGGCAAGTTATTGAGAAATGAAGAGAAAGTGGAGTAAATAGCAAATTTTTTATTAAAGCACATGTCTTTAGTAGCTTCTCTCTTTCATTGTAATGACTTTTCTCTCTCTCTTAAACACTTAGCAAGAAAATCTTTCTCTCTCATTTGCTTGAAGAAAATCGAAAATTCCTCCAAGGATTTTCGAAAATTTGAACTTGATTTTCTAAGTCATTCTCTTGAATCTTTCCTTGCATTCTTCTCTTAAGAACCTAAGGTATGTCTCTAATCTTTAAATTTTGAAGAAATGTGAAACTTTCTTAGATTCTTGGGTTCTTTAATCTTGGAGTTCTAAGCTTGAAATAAGTTGTTCTTATGGTTAGAATAGCTTATAGAATGCATGGGAATGAGGATTCATGGCTTAGATTAGAAGATTTGGTGCTTATTTGCAAATTTTGGAAAAGTGTGTTCTTAAAGTGTTCTTGCATATGAATAGTAACATTTTCAAATTTTCATGCATTTGAATGATTTAATGATCTCTAATGGTAGCCTAAGGTTAGATATGAAGTTCCCAACAAGAATTTTGCAATTCCGTTGAGTAAAAATGAAGTTATGACCATTTTAATCTATGGTTTTGGATTGGTGACGGGAATGATTAGCAAAATTTGAAATTTTGTAATTCTTTGAATTTTGGGCATCTTGAGTTATCTATTTCGTTAATATTATGTTCCTTAATGCCTTGAGAAGGTTCTTTGACATTTGAACCTTCTTGAATTCAAGAATTTTGAGCCATAAAATTTTTAGGAACTTACATATTCATTCTTTCAATGTAGGAATCATTTAAGTGAACAAGCACAATGACACCAAACAAAAGAGGTGGAGATGAGGGAACACATAAGAAATGACCCCAACATGAAGACGTACAAGTGAACAAGGAAGAGGAGAGAATCCACAACACCAAGCTCACTCTAAAAGAAAGAGGTACAACCTACAACCATTGTGAATACCATCTCATATTCTCGGTTTTCTTTATTTGTTTTGAAGGTGAATCTGACGGCTTAGAATTCACCGGGACAGTGAAATTTAAGTCTGGGGGAGGAGCCTTGGAACTAATGCTTATTTTGATTTTGATGTTTTCCTTTTGCAATATTTGAATCATGCATTGTAGATAGTTATGATTTAGAAAAAACCGAAAAAATCGAAAAAATTTCAAAAATCCAAAAAGATTTTCAAATTTCTTTTCAAAAACTTGCATATAGTTTGTATCCATTTGTGAACACTTAGATGGTTAGAGCATGTAGGATTGCATTTTACATAGAGAACCTTACCATGTAAGTAGACTTAGTCATGCTTACAACTCAATGCTCTCATTAGTAGTATTATGATGCTTGAACCATCTAGAAATTTGGAAAATCCATGCTTTGAATTGGCTTCTCGAAGCTCTTTGTGAAAATTGAAGCATATTGGATTTGAAACTTATCCCATCTAAGTGAACCTAATTGGAATTAGTTTTTCTTGCTTATGGTCTTGAAGTACTCTTCTATGGTAAAACACTAAAAACTTGAGTTATGTTTTGACCTTATTTTACAACTCTTCTTAACTCAAGTGGCTACTCTCATTTTAAGAGTAGTTACCCCACCTTGAAAACCCAAACCCTTTCTTTTTAGACCATCTTTATCGTTTGAATGTCAGGCCTTTTTTTGGAAAATGCACACATGGACAAAAACTAATGTAAATTGAAGTTGAACGACAAAGTCTAGTGCTTCCTTAGAGTTAGCCTCATTTTAAGGTTATCTAGATGTTATGACGGATGTGAGAAGAGACAAAGAAATAGATCGCAGATTTGGTAAACGCAGTAGAAAAGACACAGAGATTTTACGTGGTTTACCACAAGGGCTACGTCCACGGGGAAAGAGAGTACTTTTATTAAGGAGGCAGATATTACAGTACAATTTTCGTGCTAGGGGTTTAGGGTTTTCACCCTCAGATATTTATAAGGAAAAACTGAAAATTTCCTAAATATTTTGGATTAGACAGCGATCGGTCGATCACCCAACCCGATTGATCGATCGCCAAAACTCGCAAAATACTATGGCGAGTTCTCAGACTGGGATCGATCCATCCCGACACCGGAATGAACGATCCTTGTTCAAGTCACTTTTCAAAAATCTCCACCTTGACTTTAACCCTCAAACTGATTGTACCAGGATGCACTTCTTCGTGTCTCAGATGTTCCGTCGAACCAGATGTCAGATGTCCCTTCGGACCAGATGCTCCGTAGAGCCAGATACCCTCACCAGGGCCAGATGCTCTTTCGAGCCGGATGCCCTTACCAGGGCTAGACTAACAGCTTGAGATGTTCAGCAAGTCAAGATAATGTTTGAACTTGCTGTGAGGAACTGTCTTAGTGAACATATCTGCAGGATTATCTGCCGTTCCTACCTTCTTCACTTGAATCCTCTTCTCAGTTCTCAGAAAATGATATCTCACATCAATATGCTTGGTTGTCTTATGATGAACCTAATCCTTGGCTAAACAGATAGCACTTAAGCTATCACAATAAACAGTAGCCAGATCAGGATGTAGACCAAGATCACTGACCAATCCTTTCAACCAAATTGCTTCCTTAGCAGCTTCTGTCAACGCCATATACTCTGCCTTTATAGTAGAAAAAGTTACCGTCGACTGCAGAGTTCCTTCCAACTAACTACAGAACCACCCAAAGCAAACACACAACAAGTCATAGACCTTCTGCTATCCACATCTCCTGCAAAATCAGAATCAGATTAACATGTGACCAGGTCCGGGTTCTCACCTCCATAGACAAGACCAACATCAGATGTACCCTTAAGATACCGAAAAATTCTCTTCACAGCTGTCCAATATTCTCTTCCTGGATTAGCCATAAACAAGCTAACAACACTAACAACATGTGCCAGATCTCGTCTTTTACAGACCATAGCATACATTAAACTTCCTACAGCGCTAGCCTAAGGAACCTGTAACATATAGTCCTTTTCTTCTTCAGACAAATCATCATACATGGTGAGATGTAAATTCGATGCACACAGAATATCAATAGGTTTAGCAGAAAGCATACCGAATCTTGCCAGCACCTTCTCAATATAGTCTTTCTGTGACAAGAACAACTTTTTTTCTTCCTTTCTATGAAAATCTCCATACCTAGAATCTTTCTCGCTGAATCCAAATCATTCATCTCAAACTCAGAACTCAACAACTCTTTCAGCTTCTGAGCATCACACATCTTCTTCGCAGCTATCAGTGTGTCATCTACATAAATCAACAAGTAGATGTAGGAATCATCCTCCACCTTGTTCCTGTAAACACAACAGTCATAAGGACTTCTTTCGAAACCCAAACTGACCACATAGCCGTCGAACCTCTTGTACCACTGTCTAGGAGACTAGGTAAGCCCATACAATGACTTCTTAAACTTGTAGACATAGTCTTCTTTATCAGGAATCTGGAAACCATTCGGCTAAGTCATGTATATCTCCTCTTCTAACTCTCCATGAAGGAAAGCATTCTTCACATCGAGTTTCTCTAACTCCAAGTCCTGACGTGCTAATATTGCTAGCAACACTCTGATAGAAGTATGTCTGATCACAGGTGAGAAAATCTCATTGTAGTCTATCCCTTCTCTTTGACTGAAACCTCTAGCAACAACTCGAGCTTTATCCTTGACTACCTCTTCTGATGATTGTCCATCCTTTATCTTGAAAACCTACTTACAAGTGACAACCTTTCTCCCTTGTTGTAGTATGAAAATATCCCATGTATGATTCTTTTCATTAGACTGTTGCATACATAGGACTCGACATGACCTCTTGATAAGTAGATGGCTCATAAGTATCTACTTCTTCTACAACCACCAGTGCATAACCCACCATATCTTCAAAATGGTACCTCGATGGTGGCCTGACATGAACTTTCCTTGGTCTATCCTTGGCAATATTGCGCTTGACAGACTCAACACGTTGATTTTCTGAAGAATTCGATTTTGGCTCAGAATCTGCTGGTGATCGATCGATCATTACCTTCTACAAACACAAGATCGATCGATCCTGATGGTGGATCGATCGATCGCTTGTAGGAAAATTTTTCTTACGAAATTTCTTACAACTCCAACTCTCTGTCATCTCCCTCTACTTCCGGATTAGGCTCAGTTGAAACCCTAAACATAGAACTCTCATCAAAGACAACATTCTTGCTCAGTATAACTTTGTTGTCAGAAGGAGACCAAATTTTGTATCCTTTGACATCGTCTCCATAGCCCACAAACACTCCCTTCTTTGCTCTTGGTTCAAGCTTCCCTTCATCTACATGATAGTAAATTGTGCATCCAAATACCCTTAGAGTTGAGTAATCAGCAGATTTACCTAACCACACCTCATTAGGAATCCTATATTCAATTCCTGTATGCATTCCCAGATTAATTAGATAGCAAGTAGTGTTAACTGCATCAGTCCAAAATCTCTTCTCTAAACCAGCATTAGAGAGCATGCACCTCGCTCTCTCCAGCAATGCCTGATTCATTCTCTCTGCTACACCATTTTGCTGTGGTGTATTCCTGACTGTAAAATGTCGAGCAATCCCTGTATCTATACAAAACCGATTGAACTCTGATGAACAGAATTCTAGACCTATATAAGTACGAAGCCTCTTGACCTTCTTCCCAGTTTGATTCTCCACAAACATGACCCAATCTCTAAAACTATTAAAAGCTTCACTCTTGTGCTTCATAACAATGATCGAAGATTTCCTTGTGTAATCATCAATCATTGATAAAAAATATATGTGGCCTCCGAAAGATTCCACTCTAGATGGACCCCAACAATCATAATGGATGTAATCAAGTGTACCTTTTGTTCTGTGAACAGCTTTAGGAATGCTCTTCTTGTGTAGCTTCCCAAACACACAGTGTTCGCAGAACTCTAAGCTCTTGGTCTTATGACCATAGAGAAGATCTTGCTTTGACAGAATCTGCATCTCCCGTTCGCCCATATGACCAAGCCACATATACCAAAACTTATTCATATCCTCCTCGTGAATCTCCGGAGAAGCAACATTTGCTGAACCTGTAACAGTAGAACCATCCAGCAAATACAGAGTACCTCCAATGAAACCCCTCAGAATAACATCTAAACCCCTAAAGATGTTCAGAACTCCATCTCCACCTGCATATTTGAAAACTCTGCTATCCAAAAGACTAACTTAGATCAAATTCTTCGCCATTGATGGAACATGCCTGACGTCATGTATTGTACAAATTATACCATCATATGTCCTGAGCTTAACTGTCCCAATGCCAGCGATCTTGCAGACATGATCATCTGCTAGCTTGATCTTCCATCAGGTACCTCCTCATATTCTGAGAACCACTCCCTCCTTGGACACATATGGTAGGACGCCCATGAGTCTAGAACCCACACATCCTTAGGATGCGACTGTCCATGAAAAACAAGAGCAATATCTTCATCTTCAGACTTTGTTTCATTTTTTGCTACTGCAGCGGAACCAGATTGCTTCTTCTTCTTAGAGCAATCAGACTTCCAATGGCCTTTCTCCTTGCAATAATTGCAAACATTATTTAGTTTCAGACCTCTTGGATATGCCTTCTTGTCTTTCCACTTCTTGGTGTTTCCAAAATTCTTACCACCGCTGACAAATAACCCAGAAGCATGATTATCTGTACCACAAACTGACATAGAATGACGCAACTCCATGTTATGAAGAGTTGACCTGACTTCCTCCAGACTGACTGTATCCTTGCTTCCTAAGAATGACTGAACAAAGTTCTCAAAGGAATTAGGTAAGGATACCAACAGAATAAGCGCCGCATCTTCGTCCTCCACCTTAACATTGATATTCTTAAGATCCAACAATATCGAACTCAAACTGTCAAGATGGTCTTGGAATTTCGTACCTTCATGGATTCCCAGACCGAAAACACGTTGTTTCAGAAGCAGCTTATTAGTTAGAGACTTCATCATGTACATACTCTCTAACTTCAGCCACATACCAGCCGCAGTATCAACACCAGTGACCTTGATGATGATTACATCTACTAGACATAACAAGATTGTTGAGTACGCCTTCTCTTCTAGAGCCTCCAGTTCAGATGTAGAAGTTTCAGCCTTCTTCTCTGACAAAGGTCCCCATATGCCTTCGCGTTTCAACAACGCTTGCTCTGATACCAGTTTGTTATGATGGATGTGAGAAGAGACAGAGAAACAGATCGCAGATTTGATAAACACAGTAGAAAAGACACAGAGATTTTACGTGGTTCACCACAAGGGCTACGTCCACAGGCAAAGAGAATACTTTTATTAAGGAGGCAGATATCAGAGTACATATTTCGTGCTAAGGGTTTAGGGTTTTCACCCTCAGATATTTATAAGAAAAAACAAGAAATTTCCTAAATATTTTCGAATTAGTCAGAGATCGATCGATCGCCCTACCCTATTGATCGATCGCCAAAACTCGCAAAATACTATGGCGAGTTCTTAGACAGAGATCGATCAATCCTGACACCGTATCGATCGATCCTTGTTCAAGTCACTTTTCACACTAGATTTGAGGAAGGGGTCTTTCAATTTATACATGGGTTTGGTAGTTGTTCTTGGTGAGTCTAGTGTTAAAAGCTTGAGAAGGTTATTCTTGATTGAGAAATTTTGCAAGTATAGATGAGAAAATATAAGGGAAAGAGTATTTAAAGAAAAGAGTCCAAGAGATCTAACGTCTTGTAAGTTCCTAGCATAAGTCTCAAGGATTAAGAATTGTTGAGAGATTCACTAGTGACTTTTCAAGAAAAAGAAAAATGATTCAAAGTTTTTGATTTAGTGATAGTGGCTCCAGTAAGAAAATATTAAAGAGAATTGCTAGAAAAACAAAGGGTTTGATAGAATTACAAAAGGGTCTCTTAGTGCTAGGCAAAAATCAAAAAAAGGGAGTTGTTGATCACATTTGGGGAATCATGAGAATCTTACCTAATAAAGAGCATGTGGGGTTTTTATCTCTAGAGCCTTAAGAAGGGAAACACATCCGAGTAGTGTAGGTAATTAATGGGAATCAGGATTCGTAGCCTAGTGCAAGACATAGCTTTGTATGCATAAGTTGTTTGGCTACTACCTTGGTTTTGCCATATGTCTTGCATTACTTGTTTTTGAGAGAAAACCACCATCAAAAATCGAGTGAAACCTCCTTTAAACACTTCTTTATAACATTTATTCCTTTAATTTAATGTTAAGGGATATGTGGATAAGATGGTATGTGGGTATTTAACTTAGGTGCCTAGAGATAGCTCTTCTGACGAGTATGGCGAAGTACATTAAGTATTCATGTTTTATGCACTATAACACTACTCTTTAGGAAATTGGGTTGAAGACATTTCTAGACATAGTTTGGCTTGGATTCTCATTTTCAAACCTCACTTCCAGATTTGATCTTTGTTGTTTTCTTGAGGACAAGCAAAGGGCAAGTCCTGGGGAGTTGATGTGCATAGGTTCTTATGCATTTTAAAGCTCTTTCTTTTATATTTTAGATGCATTTAGGTTGTAAATATTGCATATAAGTTTTAGAATCCGTAAGTTTGAGTCTAGAGTCTAATTTAGGATCATTTTGTATTGGCATATCATTTTCTTTGCAATTGTAGGTACAACCTTTGGAGATCAATTTGGGGGCTTGAGATGATGGATTCTAGAGGCTAAAAGGATCAAGAATCAAGGGGATTTGAAGGCTATAAGCAATGGGAGAAGATTGGATCAAAAGAGGGCATCAAATGGAGAAGAAAAAAGTCACAAGCTATCAAGGAGACCTTGCATCGACACAAGGGTCGATGTTGGATCACCTTGGGTCAATGTTGTGTTGCCTTGACTGCTTGCTGCCAAACTTAACCTAGCATCGCTGGCTCATCTTGGGTCGATGTTGGGTAGCGTTGCGAGAAAAGTAGCTTCCTTTCACCTATAAATACCCCTTTAACCTAGTTTTATGCATCCAACACATATATAACTTTTCTCCTTCTTCAAGATTGTATTTTTATGCTTTCTCTCTTTATCTTTTAGATCAAGAGTCTCTCTTTTTAAGTTTGTATCTTGGATCAATCATCTATCTTATCGATGAAATCCACACTCTTTCTCTCCATCTCTATTCTTTTTCTTCTTTATGTTGTGTGAGTAGTCTTTTTGATGGAACCAAGGATATTTAGATCTACCTAGATTAGGTTGATATATGGTGTTAGGAATAGCTAATTTTAAGTTTCCTAAGGGTTTGGAGTGCTTAAAGCTAGGTTTTAGAGTAGCTAACTAAGATCTAGACTTGTATGCATTTCTCGTCCGAGAGGTGTTTGATGAAATGCCTAGGAGAACCAAATACTTGCTATTTCAATCAAGCCAATGAGAGTTGTTTGCTAGATTGATTAGTGACTATATGAGCTTGTTCTTAATGATTCCTAATCGATTTATAATTGCAACAAACGAGAGTTGAGCGAATGCGATTGGTAAGGAAATGTCCTCTTGTCATGAGAGTGGATTAAGCTAATATTGCCTTTAGTTATGGATTTGTGCTCAATAGCTTGATCTAACACCATTATCGCCATCTTTCTATGTGGATCCATTACAACATCCCTTGGTCCATCATCTTAGTTTATAGTTTATTTCAAGTTTGCACCTTTAATTTTATGTTTGCTTTCTTAGTTTAAGTTTATTGTCTTTATTTAAGTTGTTTACTTTCTTGCTTTGCTTTTGTTTTTAGATTATTAAGAAAACCAAAACTAAACCCAATCTCTCTTATTTGCTTAGATTAGGCTTGAGTGTGTATTCCCAATGGTTACATCGATCAAGCTAAGGTTTGCTCGTTGTGGTTCGACCCCAAAGTACTACAATGACATATCCGTGCACTTGCGGATTGTGAGATTGTTAGGAAACGAGATTATAAATTTAAAGCTTCGTCATGTCTTTTGTTTGCATGAACAATAGGCAACAACATGTAGCCACTAAATTTTGCAGGCTATGCGAAGAAGAAGTTCCTCAGAGATGTCAGACATTACTTCTGGGATGATCCTTTTCTCTACAAGAGATGTGCTGATGGACTTTTTCGCATGTGCATTCCGGAGTCTGAGGTACAAGGTATTTTGTATCAGTGTCATGGTTCAGAATATGCAGGACATTTTGCTACTTTCAAGACAGTGTCAAAAGTACTACAGGTAGGATTTTGGTGGCCAACACTCTTCAAGGACGCCCATGAATACGTCTCTAAGTGTGATGCTTGTCAGAGGAAAGGCAACATCAGTACGCGGAATGAGATGCCTCAGAACTTCATCCTGGAAGTTGAGGTTTTTGACGAATGGGGTATTGATTTCATGGGACCTTTCCCATCTTCTTACGGAAATCAATATTTCTTGGTTGCAGTAGATTATATCTCTAAATGGGTTGAGGTGCTGGCCAGCTTTTCTAATGATACCAAGGTAGTCCTCAAGATATTCAAATCTATGATTTTCCCCCGTTTTGGCGTGCCAAGAGTGGTAATCAGTGATGGAGGATCCCACTTTATCAACAAGTTGTTTGAGAATTTGCTAAAGAAGTATGAAAGTAAACAGAAGGTAGCCAAGCCTTATCTTCCCCAAACAAATGGACAAGTTGAGATTTCAAACAGGGAAATCAAGGGAATCCTGGAAAAGACGTAGGCAAAACATGAAATGATTGGGCTATGAAGCTAGATGATGCGTTATGGGCATATCGAACTACCTACAAGACACCACTAGCAACTACACCCTTTCATTTGGTGTATGGGAAGCCTTTTCATTTGCCTGTTGAACTCGATTACCAAGAAATTTGGGCTACAAAGTTTATGAACTTTGATATCACGTGTGCAACAGAGAAGAGAATGATTCAACTCAATGAATTCGATGAGATTTGTCAAGATACCTATGAAAGCACTAGGATTTACAAAGAACAAACGAAAGCATAACGTCTCGCGGATCTGCTTCGCAGCCAAACTAAAACGGAAAAATCCGGCTGCGACGTTTCCCTCTCAAAAGAAAAAGAAAACGGTTTCTGCCGACGATGCCTCAGAAAAAGATCAAACTAAGATGTTCTAGCAACTACGGAAAGCCGAACTTCTGGAAAAGAAGCGTGAACCAATCTGCGAACCCGTTATCTTAATCTGCCTCGATGAAAACTTCCCTGAACGTTGCGTCGAGATCAGAGCTAACCTCTGCGACCCCATAAAAGCACAACTCGTCTCTTTCTTGAAAGAGAATCTTAACACGTTCGCTTGGACCGCAGAAAAAATGCCCGAAATTGATATCAGCGTGACTTGTCACGAACTAAACGTCGACCCGACCTTCAAACCTGTTAAGCAGAAGAGGCGGAAGTTGGGA
>OVAN01016367.1:128-10646 GCA_900406275.1 Anastatica hierochuntica
TGCTTCCCTCGGTCCAATAATTCATGAATCATACTGTTAGCTCCACTTCAGCTCCATGCTCAGCCCATATTGCATCACTGTCCCTGGTTCTGATTTTGATAGCCCGATTGGTAATTGTTCTTGAATCCTCCGGAACCATACTGCTTCTAGCCACTATTTCCAAGACCACTGCTCTGATTCTGAGTCTTGTTCTGATATCCAGAATTGAATACACTCTGATTCTGTTGGTATGGCTTGTTTTGGAATTGGTTCTGTTGATTGAAACTTATGCTACCAAAGTTTCCTTGACCTCCAATGTAATTCACTTCTACCTGATCACCATTAAGCTCTTCAGACATGAAATCTTGATACATTTTTCCCAATTTATGCTCTTGGAAAACAGGTGCATCATTTTGTTCTCTAACAAAGTGTACCCCTTTCTTATCTCTTCTCATCAGCTAATCAATCTTTTACTGCAGATCATCAATCCTCTTCGCATCTGATGATACACTCCCTCTACCGCGATTAAAATCGGATCTGCGATTGACTTAGATATTCACCATATTATTCACCAGCATGTAAGCTTCTTTTACAGTCTTAGTTATGAAGTCACCATTGTTCGCAGTGTCCATAGCATTCTGATATTTCTCCTTAACTCCATTATAGAAAATGTTGAGTAGATTCTAATATGTGAAACCATGATGAGGACAGTCATTGGTGTACTCCTTGAATCTATCCCAAGCTGCATGAAAACTCTCAGTTTTGAAGAGACATAGACCGCAACTTCATAAAGAAATACCCCAAAAAGACAGCCTGAATCGCTTCCCAAGTAGTCAGGGAGTCCGGTTCTACACTGTTGTACCATCTCATAGCCTTGTCATTCAATGAGGAAATGAATAACCTGCATTTCAGAGCTTCAACAGGTACCCCGTTGTGCTAAATAGTATTGCAGATGGCTTCAAATTTATCCAGGCGGTACATTGGGTTCTCGGATGGCAACCTATGAAACTGATTTTCCTGCACCAAGTTAATGAGACCAGTCTTAATCTCAAAATCTCTCCTTTCAATAAGAGGCGGAAGAATCCCAGCACGATTCGTGTAGAAAGCCTCAGGAGTGTCATATTGCGCCAGAGTCACCCTCTGTTGAGGTTGATTTGCGTCGTGTTGCCCCGCAACTACAACACTTTTCTGTCCAATCTGCTGATCAGCAGCATTAGCTCCACCTCCAGCAGGTGGTTCAATTGCTGAAAGAACTCCAGGGAAAAGAGGATTGTTTCGAATCAGAAGGTTCTCCATGTTGTCACCCATGATTTCTACCAACTCTAACTCCGAAATAACCTCTAGCAGCTTCTCCTTCTTCTTCTGTCTCTATAGACGTCCAAGTTCTTGCTCAAATTCGAGAAGATTCGTTTTTCCTTGGCTTCTAGTATGAGGTATATTCATGCACCGGAAAGCACAAAAAAAAAGAAAAAAAGAAGAGATTAAACAAAATAAAGAAAATGCCTTGGGCACGCAATGACCCTAAGTTCTAAGACGACCTATTGGTCTTCGGCAACGGCGCAAGAAAACTTGATAGCTCAGATTTTCGCTCGAGAAAACACTAAAAGCGTACAGATGTGTACGTTGTAGTGGTTCGGGATAGAATCCACAGAGACCAAAGGTTGCACGAAAAACTTCTTATCAAACGCGGGCTAAAGCGAAAAAGAAAGTTTGTAGAATGATGTAGTAAATCAAAATCAAGAAAGAAAGAAACATAGAAATGCATGAGTTGTAAATCAATTGGAGGAAAACGTTGGGTATTGGGTTTTCTCAAGGAAATCATTTCGTCAGGATTTTAAGTTTATTGTCGGGGAAAATTTTTAAGGGCCATCTTGAACTCAATTCACAATTTTATAGTCAACTTACTTCCGTAGCGCCAACTGCCTATGTTTAAGGATCCTAGACACTAACTTTCGTTGAGTTTTGAATCCTAAACATGCATTCTATACAGGATTGATTTTTTCACAAATAGATTACACATCAACTTCCGTTGTTTAAGACAATTTGCTCACTTATATTCCTTTCAGGAATTTCGTTAAACATTTTCGGTGCGCGAAATATCCTAGGTTCATAAACTAGATGATCAAGCTAATTCAAGCATTAAACACAAAGACAAGCGAAGATCAATTTATAATTCCCCGATCTAACAACCTAACAATCACAGATTTATGAAATCCCCTATGAGAAACCCTAAATCCAACTATAGAACTACTCATTCATGATCAATGAACAATCACAACAGAAACCAAGAGAGAACATGTAATTGTAATTAAAAGAGTAAAAGTGTTCAGAAATTCTTCTCCAAAACGAATTACAGGTTTGGATTCATCTCCCTTAGGTTACAAAGCTCTCTCTCTTGTAAAAATCTCAGAAAAACAACATAATGAATTTTCTAACACGAGTTTAGGTTATAGACATGTAATTGGGTTCTCGAAATTTCGGTTCGGTTCCAAAAACTTGGTCTGCGAATCGTGACAAGGATCGATCGATCTTGGACAGGGATCGATCGATCCCTTTCATTCTGCCAGGATGTTTTACCTCTTCAACGATGCTTGAAATTCGTCCAAAATATGATCTTTCCGCACAATCAAGCTCATTACCTGTAAAAACACTAACGAACACAATCACTCCAAAGAGAAACGAATACATACTAAAATACCCTGTATCTCGACTAAAACCGCAATAAAAACCTATAAAATGCTAATACATCAATTGATAATCCATATCGTTAATATGTTTCAGTAATATGAAAGTATTTTTCTTTGCTATAATTTATTTATAATAAAAACTCATATCATCATTAAATCTCTTTGTATTAGATTATACCAAAAAATTGAACTCCGAGTTTTGAAATCGCGGGTCAAATCTAGTATCTCTATATTATTATTTGAGAAGTACATTAAGATAAATAACCTTTAGTTTGTAAGAATTTACATCAAAGGCCATTAGAAACAATATATAAAACAAAAACAAATTAAATTATGTTTGTAAAATGGGGAAATCTTATTTTAGATTCTCAAGATATCTTTTTAAAAAATCACGAAAACAATTATATTTATTTTAAAAATAAATAAACGAATTTTTTTACAATGATTATTTCTAAAATAATCTAAAAGAATATATTTCGAAACAAAAAATATATTTTTCAATACAATATTAATATATCATTAATTAGTTATATAATAAAGAAAATTTTGATTTTTGAATCAATAAAAATATAAATATTGAAAGCTAAAAAACTATTTTAGTTATATTATATAAGTGACTAAAAGTTTTTTTTTGTCAACCGCACATTAATTAAGAATTCACTTCCACATTGGGAAGCCAATTCGGAGGAACGGAGTCTACAAAATTAAAATCATGGAACAAAATACGCGCTCCTCGTGCCAAGTTGTCCGCGTGTGTGTTCGCCGTACGCGGGATATGCAACAAAGAGAAGCCTGTGAAGAACGCACAAAGAAGCTGGTAATCCTGAATTTGCGTATGAAAAGTTGGCCAATCTTCCGGTTGCCAAAGAATACTGGTAAGCTCTGCGGAGTCCGTCTGGAAGACCTGGCAATCAATGTTGCGGCTATGAAGTTCTGTCATCGCCCATAGCAAAGCTTCGAACTCTGTATGGAGAGGTGAGAGACTTCGGCGCTGACATCTTGCCCCCATCAAGATCACCCTATGATCATTATCTGTGCAGATCCATCCTAGACCGGAAGTGGAATCTGTTTGCTTCCAGGATCCATCTATCCGACAGATTAAGCCATCCGGACAGGAAGGTTCCACCGACAACCTTTCCTCCTCTGATGAGGAAATAACTTGGGCTTCCTTCCAAGCTATAGAATCTGTCTCTGCAGATCGAAATATCTCATCCACATCCAAAAAAACCCCTTGGAAAACTAGTCGATTTCTCGCTTTCCAAATGAACCATAGAATCCATGGGAATAGATCATAACGATCACTATTCCGAACTTGCAATGGGTTCCGCCAAAACAAAAAATCCATATTAGAATAAATTGAGTCGGATGGGAAAGCCCTCAACTCTGACAAATTCGTGTAGAGATTCCAAATATGCTTGGTCAATGGGCACTCAAAGAAAACATGGTTAACTGTCTCATCCGTAGAACCACACCGTTTACAAATTGTGTCACATTGAACTCCCTTATGAATGATTTCTGTAGTAACCGCCAGACTACCTGTTATTATCTGCCAAAGAAGATGTTGTATCTTCATTGGGCATTTTAATGTCCATGGAAATGCTTGCAAAGCCTCCAATCCTGGACCCCAACCATTGTTATTGATCCGAATTATCTCCGAAGAGTTGAGGATTTTGTACCCCGACTTAACCGTATAATGTCCCGATTTCGTATAGTGCCATACCACCTCATCATATGTGATGGTACGACTTGGATGGATACCTCGAATTAATGCTATATCCTCGGGATTAAAAAGTTCCTGAAGTAATGGCAGATGCCAGTCCCTCGTTGTTGGATCTATCAGTTGATAAACCTGTAACCCAGGATACCATTGCACTCCTTGGCCTCTGGCGGGCCGTGGGTGATCATCCGGAATCCAGGGATCGTGCCAGACTGATGTGTTTATGCCTGAACCTATCCTTATCTGAACCCCTTGCTTAAGCAGATCCTGAGTGGAAAAAATACTCCGCCAACCGAAAGAGGGAGAATGAGGCTTTTTTGCGTTTAAAGGGTGAACCTTCCTAAAATACCAGCCTCGTAAAACCCGAGCAACCAAAGAACCAGGGAACTGAATAAGCCTTCATAACTGTTTAGCCAATAAGGCGGTATTAAAAGCCTCCAGAGGTTTAAAGCCTAAGCCTCCATTCTCCTTTGGTATACATAATTTTTCCCATGCAACCCAATGGAGACCGCGGTTACATCCATTGGAACTCCACCAGAATTTAGAAATCGCACTGGT
This sequence comes from Anastatica hierochuntica, assembly GCA_900406275.1. Classification (NCBI taxonomy): domain Eukaryota; kingdom Viridiplantae; phylum Streptophyta; class Magnoliopsida; order Brassicales; family Brassicaceae; genus Anastatica; species Anastatica hierochuntica. The sequence goes on from OVAN01016367.1 coordinate 5,070, forward strand.
TAACTTACTTGTTAACACTTGGGGGAGGTTAAAACATGACATGACATAATTGAGTAGCGCCAGAGCTACTGATTTGATCAGAATCTCTTTGCCCCCTTTAGATAAGAATTTGGAAGATCATCCATTTACCCGATCTCCTAGTCGTTCCCGGACAAAATTAAAAATTTGGCTCTTAGAACCTCCCAAACTTTCCGGAATTCCAAGGTATGTACCCATACCACCCTCTTTTGAGATACCTAACACCCGTTTCATTGACACCTTTGTCTGGTCTGGAACATTCTTCCCAAACATTACGGAAGATTTATCAAAGTTGATTACTTGCCCCGATGCCCGTCCATATTCCCGCAGGATATCCAGGATTGCTTGACCTTGTGAAATATCTGCCTTACAGAAGAACAAGCTGTCATCAGCAAAAAGAATATGTGATATTGTCGGGCTATGTCGGGCTATCTTAATGCCCGTTATAGCACTATCTCGTTCCCTCTGTTTTATGTTCGCAATCAGGACCTCCGTACAAATAATAAATAGGTATGGTGATAGAGGATCACCTTGTCGCAGTCCTCTCTGGGGGACAATATTCCCCGTAAGATGACCATTAAAAAGGATCTTGTAGGAAACCGTCCTGACACACCACATGAGGCAAGAAATCCACACTTGTCCAAAGCCTAACTTTTGTAGAACAGCCTCCAAAAAAGACCATTCTATCCGATCATAAGCTTTGCTCATGTCTGTCTTAATAGCCATGAAATCATGACGACATTTCTGATTAGTACGCAGACCATGAAACATTTCCTGAGCAATTAAAATATTATCCGTTATCAACCTCCCTGAAACAAAAGCCGACTGTGTTTCCGATATGATACGCGGTAGTATCTTCTTCAGCCTCAGGCACAAAATTTTAGAGATAATTTTGTATGCCACATTGCATAAACTAATTGCCTAAGTGACTAATAGTTTATCTGAGCAGTTTTGACTGAAAATTTTAAAACAAAAATATTATATTGTGCGAGTTAATTGAGACGGATATTACTATAGAAACATGATTTAGTTCACCTCAGATTTAAAATTACCAAACACCAAAATGTTTAGTTTAAACTATAATTTAAAAATCTAAGCTATACAATAATTTTAAATTAAAAAAATATAATACAACGCATTCGCGCGGGTTAAATCCTAGTATTCTATTAAAATAGATTCACTATTTATATCTACAATTGACAAGTCATAGTATAGTTTAATAATTACATATGACATATTTGAGTAATATGTATTAATCAATTAAAAATATAATACTTCTTAAATATCTTAGTAATATATTAATAATAAATAAATTTTAACTATAATTTTGAATTTTATTTTTAAATATAACAAAATCTGTTGAGAACAAATCTAACAAAATCTTAGTACAATTTTTAATAGTTTTTAAGAAATAAAACATTAATTAATTTCTTAATTAGTAATATAGTATTATTATAAATTAATGTTAATTAAAAATTTATTATAAAAATATAAAAATTCTAAGCTAATATAAATTTCATAATTATAGTATATATTATATAGAAATATTATATGAATTAAATATAAAAATTATATTAAATAGGTAAATTAACCTATTTTATTCTTTTAAATTCTTTATTTAAATTATTTATCATTCACTATTAAAACGGGTTAACATTTGCAAACTATGTAATATTATACAAAAAGTAAAATTATTAATCTATGTTAAACTTTTATATCTACAATTATAATTAATAATGTAATACAAATCATTGTATTACATTATTAAAAAATAATAATGTAATTAATAATTTATTATCAAAACTATCTATATAAGTATTAAAAGAGAAGTAAAAAGCTGAGGTGTCATCGTAGGAATCAATTTCGGTGACGTGTAATTTTTTGAGCGTTTTGCGGAAATTTATTTATTTTTTTCGTCTACTTTTTTAAAAACAAAAAATCCTACGTGTCGCAATCTTATATCTTCGTTATTTTCTAAAACTCTTTTCCTCTGTTGGATTTTATTTACAGCTTTTTGGGTCGATTTATGCCTCCGTTACCTCTCCCCAAGTTCCATATTTACTCTTCCATGCCATTCGTAACACTAAACCCTATTATATATATTTTGCAAAGTATATTTCTCTCCTCTGCCCCATATCTCTTTCATCGTACACAACACCATCTAGCTCTCTCTCTCCCCCTCTAGCTACACTCAAGAAGCGAGACACAAAGGAGAATTCTTCTTCTCTATTTGTCATTATGTGAATATATATACGGAAAAACAACACAGAACAAAGAGTTTGTGATCTTTGAACTTCTTTCCTCTTTTTAAGTTTTGTTTCAGAGATTAGTAGTAGGACCTAGAATTTTCACGGAGATTCTTGACAGAGAAATCGACCAATACTATTCTGTTGGAGAGTGGAAAACTTGTTCTACCGGTAAGAGTGCATGTAGCTATCTCTAACCCGGCCACAAGGTTCAAGGTATATGTCTCATCAAATTTATCTTTAGTTTCACTCTCTCTAGATTTCAGCTGGGTTAGTTTTGTTATTTTGCTGATTATTTTAACTTAAAATTTTGGGATAAAAATGAAAAACCGAGTTTTGATTGGATAATCATCGATCTTATTGCCCCTCTGTGCATGTGATAGACTTAACAAAACTTTTTATTCTTCTACCGCACATCAGCTTTGACAATATAATAAGTGATACACTAAAGTTTGTAAAAATGCATTTGTATCGTAATTGTATCAACCTTATCTTTGATTAAGCTTTTTAATCCACAAGTTGCAGGCCATAAATTGCTATATCTTGAGCACGATGCTGTTCTTCATTGCATTTGTACAAGGTCAGTTTTCTCTATTGATACCTGTTTTGTTCATGTATTCATTGGTTTATGAATGTTGTTATCTCTCTATATGACAGGACTTAAACGACCTGGAGTGAAGAAATGTTTCGGCATTCTAGAGATTTCTGAATCTTTGACTGCAAAGTACTTCGGCGTAGAAAATAGAACGAACAGTTAGGAGTTTCATGCATTTGAATGTGGATCTCATTGAAGAATTGAAGAAACAGTAAAGCGAAGCTGGCGTTTCATCAAGTTCTGAAACCGAAAAGGATTGCCAAAAATGTAAAGCTGAATGGGAGAAATTTCCCAAGAGGATTTGGGTGGTTGGTCCAACTCCAGAAGTTAAAAGAATCGCCGATGATGGTTCAGTTCTTACAAGAGACTTTCCTCGTGTCTCTCAAAGACTTGACTTCACGGAGGATTCCACTGAGACACATTCAGAAGCATGTGAAGAGGCATTGTACAATGAAGCAATGACTCGAGAGAGCAGCATCGTCTCATTGTGCTTAAATGTTGTTTTATTTTTTATCATATCTTTTAGTCTTTTTGTTATCCATTAAAAATTTTATCGTTTGTTTATATTGTATATTTTAAGTTATCTAATATATTCTTCTTGAATTTTATGTGTTTATCTATACATTTTTTAATTTTTTCCTCCTTTTTGATAGATTAGCTTCCATATTTTTCTCTAAAAAAGATTTTGTGTGTAGCACGTGATTCACAATCAAGTTCTATATATACGGTTGTTGTGTTTTCTCATTCATTTGCATCAAACCTCTTCATGTTATTTGAATATGTCTACTTTTGGAGCTTCTAGCTGTATTTGCTCCAGTAAGTCTTCCTCTTTTGGTTTTAGTGTATTCTTCCTCTGTCCTTTTCTTTTGTCTTTCATTTTGTTTGAGTTTATTCTTGTCTCTTTTTTTAGTTTTGTCGCCAGATGACTATGAATATTACCTTGTGTTTTCGGAAGTTAGGAACTGAACCTCGGGGAGGCGTTTGGCCAGGTTATTTGATTTTCTGGTTTCCGAAGGATATGTTTCAAATCGGCATGCTCTGGTTTTTGGCTAATAGGCGATTCTTCATACTTGGGAGCCAATTGTATTGTGCTCTCCTCTATTCGCATTTTTTCAAATATTGATGTTGATTTTGTCCCTATTACTCATTCTTTTTTTTTTTGGGTTGTTGGTTTCGTTGTTGTTATTGTGTAAGGGGTCGTGGTGAATGTTTTTCTCGACCAGGAGCTTTCTTACCTCCCATCTTTGTTTGGGATCTATTGTTCAATGGATAGTGTTGCTCTCATTCTCTCTATCCTATAAACTATGGTTTAATTTGTTGTGTATTTTTTTATTTGAGTCATTGTATATTTATCTAACACTATATTTGTTTTGTTTTTACTTAAAGTTTCGTAGATGAGGATGATGAGTACTGATTCTTTGTCATGCTAGGTGATTCTTTGTTTTGATTGACCCTCCTTACGACTTTTGAAGGTTTGTATTCCTTTGTCAACCGCTCCATTGTCTTTTTTTTTAGTAGGGTCACTTGTTAATGCCTCTCTTCTACATCCTTATGTGTTCCGTCGTGCGTACTTTTCTTATTTGCGTTTGTTGTTTCGTGTCCTTGCTCGCGGTACTCGGTTTCTTTCTCCTTCCGAGTTTTGGGCGATCACAAGTGAGTTTATGTTGTTGTCTATTCTTCTTTTCTTTGTTAGGCAATCATCGGAGCAAATTATGTTGTTGTTCATCTTGTACAAACTTTTTGTTTTGTTTAGGTTTGCGCGATTGCTGTGAACAATGATCGAGTGACTTAATAATCAAGAATTTAGTGGTGGATATCGTGGTGGACAATCACATGTGACTTTTGAGACACTGTTTAATCTTATAAATGTTTCTTGTTTTTTTTTTTGTTATTTTCTTTTGATTTATTAGTTTGGTAGTATTTTTTGCTAATTTGGTTAGTTTCTAATAAGATGTTATTGAATCAGTTATTAGCTTCTATTCCTTTGTTCTTCTATCAACTCCTTTCTTACAAGTATATGAGAACCGTTTTTGTGTTGGTGTTAAAATCGTTGAATTGTGTTGGTGTTCAATTTGAAGAAAATAACTATTTATTTTTTTATGCCAAGGTTTGTAACCTTACAAGGGTTCTCACTTTTGATCTATTGTGTACTGTCATTTGTATGTTTCACAGACTTATTAAGGATCTTTAGGTCTGTCATTGTAGTTCTTTTTTGTTCGTTCTTGATCAGTTTTTTCTCTCCTGCGTATATTCGATTCTTGTATATGAAAGGAAATGTCTCATAAGCTTAGAGCTCTTTACAAGCATTGATAAATTTAGCTCTCGAATAAAGGTTATCGGAGCCGAGGCTTTTGTTTTAGCGCACATCAGAGATGAATAAGTAGACGAGGGAAAACATAATCAAAAGACAAGATTCACGTCGATCACTAAAGGAATGAGGAGGAAGAATAAGATGTGGAAACATAGGAGAATTTTGGATGAAGAAGAAAGAACAGAGCATTGTTTCTTGGTGGAGAAGAAAAGCTTCCTTCTTTAGAGATCCATCCTCTCGTATGAGTCTTTCGAGAAGAGCATAACGTTAATGTTGTTATGAACCATTTAGTGGTTGCTATAACCAATAGCCCATTGGGCTTGGCGCAAGCCCATATTAGATATAGATCCATTAGCAGTAGACTTGGTGACCAAGTTATGTTGTAATTATCCATAGTATTTATCTCA
>OVAN01016368.1:0-10646 GCA_900406275.1 Anastatica hierochuntica
TTTCAAAGCTTCCTCTTCCCCAGCTGTCTGAGAGCTCGGAGCCTATGGACGCGATCTCCCAGGATCCGCCTGTGCAGGATCAAGCTAATAAGGAGGCTGGGCAAGAGGTTTCGATGATCGGTGAGCCCCCTGAGCAAGCTGCTAATGGGAGCGAGGTTCAGGCTGCGGGGGCCCTCGGTGTTTGACAGGTTGCCAGCTTCTCAAGTTTTATTAGGTTTCGGGCCATGTGGGGCTCCTTTCTTTATTATTCGTTTCTTAAGTACTTTATCCGACGCCTGTTGAGGCTTTTAAACTTGTGAATCCGGAGCCTGGAGAGGCCTTTAAACTCGTGGATCTTGGAGCCTGGAGAGGCTTTTAAACTCTTAGACCTTTTGGTGCATTCTAATGCATTTATTAAGTATCTTGGAATATTACTTTCTTTTGTTTTGAACATGATTAGCTTCTGTTGGGTTTAGAACTTAATACGCGTCCCTTGGTCTGCTCAGCCAGGAAACTTATCCGTTAAACTTTTTGAGACGGTTAGGGTGCCTGTAAGGCTTCTAGTTCTGCTTGGGTGGTCCAAACAACTCTATTAATGCCTTTCTAAGGCTCCGATCGCGATCCGGGCTTCAAGGGTGTCAAGGAGGGGGCCTAGGCCCTTTTTGGGCCTCGATCCTTTACACTGGATATGACTTAGTTTCTACGAACTTTGGCTAAATCTTTCATGCTGAGGGTTCTTGGAGCTTGAGTAATTTGTCTGGAAGGGTTCCGATTCCTGGAAGGCTATCGGGTTTCTCGAGAACTTGGTTTTGATTGGCAGAATCTCAGAGCTCCCTGTTTAGGTTTCTAGGAACCTGGTATTTCTAGGTAGGGTTTCAAGACCTTTCTTAATTTCTAGGTTTCTAGGAACCTGATTCGTTAGATAGGATTTCAAGACCTTTTTCGATTTTAGGTTTCTAGGAACCTGTTTTTGTTTGATAGGATTTCAAAACCTTTGTCAATTTTTAGGTTTCTAGGAACCTGTTTTTGTTTGATAGGATTTCAAGACCTTTTTCGATTTTAGGTTTCTAGGAACCTGTTTTTGTTTGATAGGATTTCGAGACCTTTGTCAATTTTTAGGTTTCGTTTTTATTGTGAATGGTTCAAGTAACGATGCTTGAGGTCGAATTATGTGGATGCGTTGTGACTCAAGAGTCAGGTACCTGACTATGAGGTACCTGATCAACCAAAGTAATGGTTTTCTTTTATAGAGTGGGGCTGCGCTCATGGGAGGAGCTGCCTATGTACCCCGTCAGGGGATTAAGCCTAATGTAGTTTGATTTTTTGAGTACTTAATGATAATATTTCTTGAGATTCATGGCTTTCTATGACCGTATCTCCGGTACCCCGGTTCGAACCTTCACGAGCTTATAGACACCGGGTCTTACCATATGGGTGATCCGGTATGGACCCTCCCAATTGGTCCCAAGTTTTCCGGTGCCTCGCTCTTTGGTATTTTCGAATACTTTTTGTAATATGAGGTCACCGGCCACAAATCTTCGTGACTTGACCTTAGAGTTGTAATGTCGAGCCATCGCCTGTTGATAGTTTTGGATGCGGGCGAAGGCTTGGTCGCGTCGTTCCTCGATCAGGTCAAGGTTGTCTAGGAGCAACTGGTCGTTGGTTGCTGAGTTCGAGGTGCACAGGCTCCGTCGGAGGCTTCCAACAGAGACTTCGGCGGGGACAACGGCCTCCATCCCGTAGGCTAGAGAGAAAGGAGTCTTTTGTTGCCCTCCGAGGGGTGGTTCGACATGCCCAAAGGACTTCCGGTAACCTGTCGGCCCAAGATTTTTTTGAGGTTCCAAGGCATTTATTGAGGTTGGCTAAAACTGACTTATTAACAGCCTCCGCGTGACCATTCCCTTGAGGATACCTCAGAGTGCAAGTGGTGAGACGTATGTTCCAGGTATCGCAAAATGCTCTGAAATCGTCGGATGTGAATTGGGTTCTGTTGTCCGTGACGATTTCGTACGGCACACCGTGACGACATATGATATCTCGCCAAACGAAGGCTTCGACCTCGACCCATGTGACTTGCTGGAGGGCTTCTGCCTCGATCCATTTCGTAAAGTAGTCAGTTAAAACTATTACGAAACGTAACTTTCGCTGTCTGCCTGAAGGTACGAAAGGACCGATGACATCCATGGACCATCTCATAAATGGATATGGCGCTGATACTGAAGATAGCTTTTCGGCCGGCTGATGGATGATCAGTGCGTGCCTTTGACATTTGTCACATTGGGAGGAGTAGGTTTCGCAATCTGCGACTACAGTTGGCCAAAAATAGCCTTGCCTCTTGATTCAAATGGCTAATGCCCGACCCCTCGAGTGATTTCCACATGATCCTTTGTGCACCTCGGCCATAAGTTTGAGAGCGTCAAGGTCGCGGACGCATTTGAGGTATGGTCCGGAGATGCTTCATTTGTAGAGGTCGGATTCGATTATGCAATACCTTGCACTTAATGCTTTGAGTTTTCGAGCTTCCCACCTATTGGGGGGGGGCTATACCCTCCCAAATGGATTGCATAATTGGGATTCGCCAATCTATTCTTCCGAGTACTTTATCGTGAAGGGACGGAGTAGCAGTTTGCGCAGGCTCGGGTTCCGGATCGTTCCCTAACTCTTCTTGAGTCGGGATCGTGCCCCCGGAGGTATTCTAAGAATCAGGCTCCTCGGAGGCTTCGTTCTCATGAATACCTTCTGTATTGTTATTTAGTTCAGAGTTTGGAGGTGTGCCCCCAGGGAGAGTCTCGTTTTCGGGGTTGGTAGCAATGTAAATATTTGACCTGCAAACCTGGTCGGTGCCCCCGGAAGCTCACCTTTTGACATTACGAATTTTCGTTTTTGGGAACCAAAATGTGGTGAAGACTTGAGTGAGGGAATTGTGTTGGACAGTTGCGGTAGCTACTCCCAGGGGTCGCCCCTCCTCTTTGTGTTGTTTTGGACTAGTTTTAATTGCGTCATTTATTGCTATGTCAATGTTGGGCTGTCTATGCCTTCCACGGGTATTATTCTTTTGACGAGGGGGTCGGAGGTTGACGCTAGTGCGGCTAAAGCATCAGCGGAGGAGTTTTCTCCGTGGGGGATCCTCGTAAGTTCCAATTTTTCGAACTGTTTAGTGAGGTTTTGTACAACCTCTAGATATGCCCCCATACGCTCGTCCCTTGTTTCGTATTCCCCATGAAATTGGCTAGCTACCAACTGAGAGTCGCTGTAAGCATTCAGCTCTTGGATCCCGAGGCCTATTGCGAGCTTTAGGCCAGCAATCAATGCTTCGTATTCAAACTAATTATTGGAGGCGTTGAAGCCTAATCTGTAGGACTGTTTTATGACCTCTCCTATTGAGGATGCCAGCCTCAGGCCAATTCTGGACCCTTGTCTTGAGAAGGCTCCGTCAACGTGGAGTGTCCACTTCGGGACTTCGGAGCCTATGTCTACATATTCAGTGGCTAGTTCAATGACAAAGTCGGCTAGAACTTGGGCTTTAGCCGCCGTTCTTGGCCGATATTCGATGTCGTCGCTGAGCTCTATGGCCCACTTAGCTAGGCGACCTGACTGGCTGGGGCTGTGCAATATTGAGCGCAAAGGCTGAGATGTCATTACGACTATCGAGTGTGACTGGAAATACGGGCGGAGTTTCCTGGCTGTCGTGACGACTGCCAGGGCCAGTTTCTCCATAGCCGAATATCGTGTTTCAGCATCTATGAGACTCTTGCTGGTATAATAAATGGGTTTCTGCTCATTATGTTCCTCCTTTATCAGTACTCCGCTCACCGCTGCTGGGGAAACAGCGATATAAAGGTACAAAGGTTCTCCTTCAACGGGCTTGGAGAGGATCGGAGGTTGTGAGAGGTAGGCTTTAAGCTGCCTGAAGGCTTCTTCGCGTTCTTCGTCCCATAGGAACTTTTTGTTGTTCCGCAAGGGTTTATAGAACGGAAGACATTTATCGGTGGACCGTGAGATGAATCGATTCAGTGATGCGATCCGTCCTGTCAGCCTTTGCACTTCCCTGGTCGTTCTTCGTGATGATATTTCTAGGAAAGTAGCTATCTGGTTCGGGTTAGTTTTGATTCCTCGCTCCGTGACGAGGTACCCGAGAAATTCCCCAGAAGTACCCCGAAGGTCCACTTGGCAGGATTAAGTTTCATGTCATACTTGTTGAGGATATCGAAACATTCTTTAAGATGGTTGACATGGTCATCCCCGTTGGCGGATTTAACGAGCATGTCGTCTATGTAGACTTCCATCGTTTTTCCGAGTGTCCGGCAAACATCTTGTTTGCAAGCCTTTGGTAAGTGGCCTCGACATTTTTTGGTCCGAATGGCATAACTTTATAACAGTTAATACCACGTTATGTTATAAAGGCAGTTTTTTCTTGGTCATCTGGGTCCATCATTATCTGCTTGTATCCCTAGAAAGCGTCCATAAAGGATAATAACTGATGGCCGGCGGTGGCCTCGACTAGCCGGTCGATGTGGGGCAGTGGGAAGCTGTCCTTTGTACATGCTTTGTTTAGGTCTGTGAAATCTACACAAGTCCTCCACTTCCCGTTTTTCTTTTTGACAACTACTGGGTTGGCTAGCCAGTCAGGGTAGTGGACTTCTCTCATAACGTCAGCCTTCATTAGTCGTTCGACGTCATCGTTGACTGCTTGAGCTTTTTCGAGGCCGAGTTTACGCCTTTTTTGCTTTACAGGTTTAAACGTTGGGTCTACTTTTAGCTTATGTGTCGTTACTTGCGGGTCAATTCCCTTCATGTCGCTGGTGGTCCAGGCGAAGGTTCGGACGTTCTCTGCGAGGAAGCATATGACTTTGTCTTTGACATGGGCAGGTAACTCTGACCCAATGCGGACACATTTTTCGGGGCAAGCGGGATCAGTGCAAACTTGTTCGGTTAGGTTCCGTGGGGGACCTCGGATGTTTTGCTGCATCTCCTGCTGCTCCCGGATCTGTAATTGCTATTGAGGGGATTCTTTTATGATTTGGAACCCTCTTAGGTAGCAAAGTCTGGATATTTTCTAGCTACCTTGTACGGTGGCTACCCCTGTTGGGGTTGGGAATTTCACACATTGGTGATATGTCGAGGCTACGGCTCGCATCTTATGAATCCACGGTCTCCCGAGTATCGCGTGAAATGGGGCCGGTTTGTTGATTACCACAAAATTAACCATTTTCATAACTCCTCCAGCTATCACTGGGAGTTTGATAGTTCCCAGGGAAGTGGTGGTTTCCCCGGAGAAGCCCACGAGGTTAAAACTCCTTCTGGCCAGAGATTTCGTAATCGTCGATCTCCATGCCCTTCAAAGCGTTGTAAAATATGAGGTCTACAGAGCTTCCAGTGTCAACCATCAGTTTGGGTACTTCGTACCTAGCCACGTTAAGAGTTATGACTAAAGCGTTGTCGTGTGGCTGGTCGAGTTCTAAGGTTTCGCTCTCCCAGAAGGAGATTTTGGTATTCGACTCCTGTTCAGATGGTCTTGGCCGAGAACTAGACCCAGCCTTCCGTAGGTGGCCTTTGATTGAGTTCACGGACTCTCGGTAGATGTCCGATCCTCCTAGAATGTAGTCAACTCTGGAGTTAGAGAGCTGCTGATGTGATGCTTTCTCGAATAAGGCAGCCACCGTGCCTTCTGGGAGAGGTTTCGGAGCCTTCGTTCGAAGGCTCCTTCCTTCTGGAAATTTTCCGAGGATCATGTCGACCCTTTTCTTCAGAGCCGGAGGCGGCGAATCTATTTCCTTTTCGGGAAACCTACTCCGTTTCGGTGAGGCTTCGCGCGGTGTTTTCTTTTGGAAAGGCGGTGGCTTCTTAAGGTCCACGTCTTTTATTTCGCCGGTAGCAAACTTGGCTGCCAGCTGTCTCTAGAGGTCCCAACAGGCTTCTGTCGAGTGCCCTTTCCTCTCGTGATAGGTACAAAATTTGTTTTCATCGAATGACTTAGTCCAGGGGGCTCTGCCCGTTGTTGCGACGAGTTTGTCTTCCTAGGGTTCGTCAATTGCATAGGAATGTTCCCCCTGAGTCTGATTGCTACGGAAGTTACCTTTCTTAGGCTGTCCTCTCGCTTCTTGAGAGTCAATTTTTGAATAGGTTTGCGGCTTCTTATGGATTTTATCTATCGCAGCAGTCTCCTCTTCGAGAGTAATAAACCGAGACGCTTTGTGGAGAGCATCGTCTATCATGGGCGGAGGGTTGATATTAAGCTCCGACCAGAACTCTGAACAATACCAAAGCCCTCTTCAGAATGCTTCGATAGCGACCTGGTCGTTAGGATTCGAAAGCGTAGTTCTGACCGCCCTGAACTTTTCTATGTAGACACGGAGCGTTTCCCCAACTCGTTGCCGGATTTTCCACAGGTCTGCCTCAGAAGCCTGCTTCCGAATGTGAGTCGAGTATTGTTTTACGAAAGCACTGGTTAGCTGATCGAAGTTATCGATCGAATTTGGCTCTAGTCCTGAGAACCATTTGAGGGTAGTGCCTGTTAGGTTCTCGACGAAAGTTCGGCAATAACCAGTCTCGCACTCTTCGCGCGTGAAGTGAGCCTTAACGATGGCTAACCTGAAGGCTCTCAGGTGAGCCTTAGGGTCTGAGGTTCCGTCAAACTCGGGGATTCAGATTTTTCTTGTATCTCTTATGTAAGAGTTAGCTATCCTGTTCGTAAACGGGGTCCCTCGAGTTTCCTCTATTATGCTCTCGATTTCAGGTGCTAAGCTTGTGGCCTTATGGACCTGTGTATTTAGCTTTTGAAGGGCAGCATGCGCTCTTTCCATGTACCTTCAGATAGCGTCGGGGCTATCTAGGCAAAGGGTGTCAGAAACATCGACAGAGGGCCGCTCGGGGGGCTGTCGCTGGACCCACTCAGGAATTGGGCCACAGATTCCTGGGGATCCAGGCCTTTCTCGGCCCATGGGACTGTTTTGTCTAGCGTGATCGACCAGGGAACCTGGGTGGATTACATCTGTTACTCCTGTTCTCTGTCGAGCCTTCGGGATAGCAGGTCGGCTATATTCGAAGGCTGGATAGGAGGAGGTCCTTCCACTAGCCGGGATCGGATCGCGATCGGTTGGCCCAAGTATCGGTGGCAGAGGAGGCAGATCGCGTCTTTGTTCCAATACCTGTTGCGAGACTTGACCAGGTCCCGAGCTTGTGCTGGCTAAGCTTCTTCCCATTGCCATTGCCACGGTGGCTAATGGGTTAACTGCTAGAATAGTTTTCGTGAGAGGCGTCGAGAGAGGAGGCTCCTCCCTTTCAGGTACCGTGCGACCGGGAGAGAACTCGAGACGTCCTCGGGGGAAAGACGGATCATCGACGAGATCTCGGAAGGTCACCCCCATACCTCTCCTATTCGAGGGCTGAGACGAGTGTACCAGCGATCTCGTCCCCTGCTCGATCTGTTGCTGTCGGGATGCGAGCTGGTGAACCAACCGTTCGTTTTCCTGGGTTCGGCTCACCAGCTGTAGCATCATCTGTCTGATTTCAGATAGCTGATCCGAAACCTGACTCGCGGCCGGAGCCGAGGGCTGTGATCCGAAGAGATTAGGATCAGATTCTCCGAGCATTTGAGATCTCGGAGCAGGGTCATCAGGTAGCCTTCGGGGAGCCAACCGAGAACCATCAGGTTCTGATCGACCGCCTGCGGTGACGGAAGGCTCGCTCGGTGGAACGAAACGGCGAGGTTCTGGGAATCCAGAGCCTCGATGGGTCGGCGAGCTATTGCTCGGGGCTAGTGGCGAGGATTCGGGTCGATTCAAGCCACCGTTAGCTGGATCCATCTTCTTAGCTATCGGAGTCAGGGATTCGATTATTCGTCCCCACAGACGGCGCCAAATTGTGAGGGTTAGATCTCATAATTACTTCAAGCAGATCTCAAAGAGGTTTAGGAATGGGCAAAGTGGGATCAAATCCTGTTAGAGCTAAGATGATTGATAAGAACAAGAGTAAACTGATTTTATTGATGTTTTGTATCAAAAGTGTTTACAAAAATAATGAATAAAGAATGAATGATTCAAAAACTCAAATATTGTTACATCTCTCTCTCTCGTTTTTTGTCGAAGAATCCAACCTCCACTCACGTTCTCGAAGGCTCCCTCTTATAGCTTAATCTTCCTGGATCTTCGGAACCTCCTTAGCGATATCCTCTCCCTGTGATCTCGCAACTTACGCTTCCTCTTGACTCGACGACACCTGGCTCCCAGGCTTCGTGATGGGTCTTCTAATCGACCTCTTTTGCTTTTTTTTGCTTTCGGTTTTCTTGTCTTATTGGGCCTGGGAGATTTCGGCCCTGACAATGGGTGACATGGACCTATGTTGAGCCGAGGTTCGACGTGGTTTATTCTTCATTTGGTTTAATTGACTTAGAGCTTGGCAGAGTTATCTTAGAGCTCGACAGAGTTGACTTGTGATTTTTTAAGTGGCAACTTATGAAGGTCGGAGATCTTGTTTAATAAAGTAGACCTCGGAAAAAAAATTAGAGTTAAGCGCTCGAGTATGCCGAACATGTTTGATGTCTATTATTTTTGATATTACAAGGCCGATACTACAATGTGGGTTATTTGTTTCTCACTCTACAAGTTTTTTTGCGAAATTTTTCTCTCTCTATTTTTCTGTTCCCCTTCATTTACGAAGTTCCCCTCATATTTATGAGGGAGTTTGGTTGCTACAGTACGTGATGATGTCTTCATCGAGTTAGATCTCTTGTGTCAGACGTAGGTCCTAACTTCTGCGCTATTCGATGGATGCAAAAGCAATTAATGCGCCCAGGTATGGGAAAACATTAAATGCTAGGCGTCATTGATATGAAGTGCATTAAATGTTTTCGCTTCGGCGTCGCTTCGACATCGTTTCGGCCCTCAAGGGCTGGTTTCTTATGCTTCTCTTTTTTGGTTCTTTTTGTTGGGTCTACTTGGATCTAGATTCTCGAACCTCATTTTATTCAGATATGATCCATATTGTTTTGTGTTGAGCATGAGGGGTGTGCTCAGGCCACCCTTATAACCTAGTTAGAGGTGTATTATGAATAACGGTTCGGGTAATAGTGAGTAAGAATCGAGTATGGATAATATGGATATCTAAAATTATTATCCAAAACATACTCATAATTAATAATAAAGATCGGATAATAATGAGTAAGGATCGGATAAAGTCGAATCAAGTAGTTAAAACCAATATTCGTTAATATTCTCATTCGTATTATATATATAAATTGGATAACTATTCGTTACTATTACATGTTTAGACACTTTTTGTAAGTTGTTTTTCAAAAAGGGTACTTTCTAGATAGATGGCACTTTTTGAGATGAAGATTACATAAAAACCCTTGTATTTGAGAAACTATAGAATTGGTTTTCGTTGGATGTAACGAGAAGAGTAAATAAGGTTTAGTGGATTCGGTCCGTTTAGTTAAAGAAAATTAAAAGTTACAAAAAGTTTTTAGGGTTTTTACGGTTTTCTTTTCTTTGTTTCACTTTCACCTTTTTCCGGTTTCAATTTCAAAAAGAGAGAGAAAAGAAACTCATCTCTTTTTTTTCGGAGATCCGTTGCACTGATGATCTTTTAGAAGAATTTCGTCGTTGTGTCGTTTTGCTTTGAAGTTTATGGTCATCGAAGCTTCATTTCTTTGGTTGGGAGGCCGTTTTGGTTAAGGTGACGGGTCAGAGTCGTTTAAGCCATAAGAGGCGATGGAAGGTAAACCAAGTCTGTTTTGGCTGAATGCATGTTCAATTAAAAGTTGTAGGTAGGAAATGGTGTATATATGTTGAGTAAGCAATTTTTGGCTTTTGGGGGTTATCAGCCGAAATTCAAAATCAATACTAATTAAACACTTTTTTTTCGCTCAGAGCACCAAAAGGGGGAAGGAGAAATCTTTTGGGTAGGAGGTGGAGAATTCCAGCGAGATCTAGACTCTGGCGGTGTACAAGTGAAGTTGAAGTTCCAGCGCAAAGAAAAGCATTCGTCTTTCGCCTTTTAAACAGCAGGAGCAACGACAATAGAATGTATCACTTTATATGTGGCGTCGATCCTTCGATTGATGCAAGTAGAGTTGATTTTTGTCTTTTTGGGGTTTAGTGTTGAGCGTCAGTTTTAACATAAGATTTTATGACTTCTCACGAAGGTGCTAACGCCGATGACGTTGATGCGTGGGACGATAAGCTTCCAAAGAGATTGTTTGCGACAGATCAATTCCCGGTGTAGCGGCTCAACATCTACTCGAAGGTGGATTATTTATCAATGGTTGCAACTGCTTTGAAAAGAACTGCAGAGTTTGAACTGGGATGATTCATAACTCTCCTATACGCATGGCTTTTAATAATGTAAGTAATCAAAACTGGTGGACTTGTCCAAATAGAGTAATCCAAGTGGATTATGTGTGATGAACTTGCTTAAATAACACAAGAGATAAATAAAGAGGTAGGAGATGTTGCAATTCAAACACATGAGACCATGTTTATCCCAAATCCTTAAGTTAGGTTTCTTAAAAAAAATAATTAATAAAATATTAGAGGGGTTCTTAAAAACTTAAGAATCTCTCACAATAGTTTCTAAGAGCATCTCCAGTGGAGTCTCTAAGAGAGTCTCTAATGAATAAAAAATATAAAAGAAGAGAGAGAATTGGTTGAGTCTCTAAAATTAGAGAC
>OVAN01016369.1:0-10645 GCA_900406275.1 Anastatica hierochuntica
GTTAATTTCAATACACCACGCCCACATACGCATTTCACAGGAATTCCCCTACCCCATTCGCTATTTCTCGAGTTTGAACAAGCCTACAAGAATCGAAACAAACATCACCTGAAGAAGAAGAAGAGAGACTACAAAATAAGGACCACGAAACAGATACGATACTTGAGTATTGCTTGATTTCAGAGGAGTCGATCTTCTTCCACTCATGTTTCAATTAAAATCGCAGAAAGAGATTTCTGATTTAGGGTTCGACAAGGTTCGATAATAGAGGGGGTTTGTTGTTTTCTCAGTTAGACAAAACTCACCATTTTGATTAATTAACGTCAGTTAAGTGAGTTAACGATTGACTAAATCGGTGTTCATTTAAGCTTAGTCAACATAAGTAGGGGATTTATCTGGATAAGTTTAATTAGATGAAGATTTAATTGGCTTCTTCACAAGTTGAGGCTTTTTTTGGCTTAAACGGGTAAGTTGGGGATTTAAATGGCAATTCTCCCTATTTTTGGATGAGTAGTAGTATTAACAAATCCCTTCACATTATCGATATAGAAATAGAAATGTTGATTACTAAGGTTGGATTTGCGAGGGTCCGTGTTGAGAGCTTTTATTCCTTTTTGGTGTTTTCTCATCCACTTTCGAAGAATTTCCTCGAGTCTACATTTTATCCAGAGCTTTGTTTCATTGGTGAAGGTTGGGTTGGAGTGGTTGATGATCATTGTTACAACTTTCTTAGGTGTTTATTTCGACTGCAGTGATGTTCGGTTGAGTTATAAATTGACCCTTCGGATGGTCTATCTAGGATCTCATGTCTTTCGGCTCAGTTCCATCGTTTAAAAGTTATAAGGAGAGCTCGCTTTTGTTTCTGGCTCCAGGGGTGATCGTTATACCCGCCGGCTATTGACTCCGGAAATATTGGTTCTTTGCCGGCTTAGTTTGTAATTCGTGATTTAATTTTAATATAATCTATTAGAAGGAGAATAAAAAGAAATGTTGATTACTATCGAGAACCAGAAGATTTCTAAATTCAAAAAGACCAATTTGAAAATCAAAAAATGTAAAAATAATAAATGAACTCTATTGAAATAATCCAAATTCTCATGGTGTGTGTAATAATATTTTTCACTCTATATGAAAATTTTTTGAAAGCTAAAAGGTTATAATAGAAAAAGAGAATAATCAATAAGAGCATCTCCAATGGTGGGTACCATTGGAGTGCTTAAAACAAAATTTTAATATTTTTTTATTAAATTTTTTTTTCTGTTTAAAAAAACAATTAATTAAAGATCCAATCGGGGGCCGCCACGTGTCGTGGTCCGCGCAAACAGTACAAGCATCTATGCTTAATTAGCATATTTTACAACTTGTGCTAAGCAACTCTTATTATTTTATTAATATTTCTCCTAAAAAATTGTGCTAAAAACTTCCTAAGACCATCTCCATTGGTGAATTGGGGTTCACCAAAAAAAATTTTAATTTTTTCTTTTTTTCGTAAAAAAAAAGAGAAATTGGCCAATGAGGAGTCGCCACGTGGCGAACTCCTCATTGGAGAGGTTCATGGGAGAGAGCTTGAGTGAGTTTGTGAGAGATGGGGTTCATGGGGAGAAGTTTTTTTTTTTTGGTTTTAGTGTGAACCTCCATGATAAACCTTTGATGGGGGTGCCCTAAGCAACTCTATTGGCCATGCTCTAAGGTAAAGCGGAGAAAAATACAGAGCTTCAGAGATGTTTCTTTTTGATAAAAAAAAAAACATTTTAGCTTGAGAGATGTTTCTTTTTTGCCATATATATTTTATAGAATGATAAAAAAAACATTATATAGTTTTTATAGATAATTGCTAAGTTGTTGAGACCAAAAAGAAAAATTTCTTTCGCTTTTCCTCTTCTAGATTTTAGCTTTTAAAATTATTTTTTTTAATTAATAGTTAGTCGTGGTATCATGATAGAATAACAAACATCATAATCCAAAGTCACAAAAACATGAAGGATCTAATATTAACAAAAAAAAAAGAAATATATTATACTGAATAAAAGAAAGCTTCGTTACAATAATCAAGTAAACATAAAACTCTACGAGCAACAAAACTAGTTTATTGATGGTTCACATGGCAACTCAAAACGACACAATGGACAAACGTGACTTGTCTCAAACCACTTCACGATACACTCATCGTCAAACTCATGTCCACAAGGCAAAGTAACAACTCTTGTCCCATTCTTAAACTCTTCCAAACAAACTATGCAATTGTCACAGTTAATCTTGCTGTATATCTTTCTGGTTAGAGACTCGACCACGAACTTGCTCGCGGGTTTAAACCGGATATTACTGGTCTGGTCGACCGAGAATCGAACCGCTTCATCAACCGAAGGGAAAAAGTCCATCCGAACTAGCAAAGCACGTCCTCGGAAAAACCCATGACTCGCGGAAGAAGTTACTTCATCAACATGCAAAACTAGACGTAACATCGCTTCAACGACAACCTCGTTGTCAAGTCTTGCTTCCATCAAGAAATAATTCAAGTCTTGTTTGCTTTGACACTCGTCGTTATCTTCATTGATGAATTCTTCGGTTAAAGCAATAGTTGTGAAGAGTGTTTGGTTGAATTCACCGAAGATTCTTGCACTGATTATGATTCTGCCTGCTTCTTCTGGTTGAGGATCGTGTTTGGTTTCGTGGGAGATTGTGAAAAAAGTCATGATGATCAAAGAAGAAGAAGAAGAAACAAATCTTGTGGTTTGTTTGTTTGTTGTTGTGGTCGCCTAAACGATGATCAAGGCTTAGGTTGAAGTAAACTCACAATATCTTATATAAATAGATAAGTGTAGAATCCTAATTATATTGAAAAATATTGAGATACCAGTTTCCATTTTTCTTTTCAAACTCGTTGGCAATTTCCATTGATGATTTTTTTTCAAATCAATTTATTCTTTTTAGGATAATTATAAGTGATAACAAATCAATTTCATTTTTTTATTAATTTTTTTTTGAACTCCCTAAAACTTAAATAATCTTGTATCTATGGTTTTCCACCAAAATCACTATTCTTTTTAAATTAAATATAACCGTGAGTTGATTAAAAATAATTCAAAGCTTTAATTGCTTTATGATTATCTTGCAGATGTTCCCCTTTTTTACCATATTTCAAAGTTGATTACATATAAAAAAAAATTTGGTTTAAACCATAAAATAGTAAACTTGTCTTTTACGAAAAAAAATATTGGTAATAAATAATTATTTTAATAACAAACTATAGAAAAACTAAAATATTCAATGTAATTAATACAAAAAGAAGTAGTTAATATTCTTTTTGATTTACATAAATATTTGATAAAGACTAAAGAATGGGATGGAGGGAGCGATAAATTTTGCGGTCTTTCACAAAATCTCTGATTATTGGCTTCTTACCAAATCAGAGTTTCCTTGGCTTTAAATATTTTTGGTGTTTATTTAAAGCTCGATAACCAATAATATATGGAATATGTTAATATCTTTCTATTTGGATAATGGAATGTATATTTGAAAGTTTTATAAAAATCAATTTTCGTAAGTAACCTTCCTATCTAGTTTTTACGACTAGTAACATTAAATATTGTAACATTATTTCAAATAGAACGAGAGAATAGTTAAGCCAGAAAAATCTTAACTCAAACTAAAATATAACCAAAGACAAATTCGTCTATTTGTTATTGTTTTTACAAAACTAAAAATTGCATAATGAAGTAAAGACAAGAACACGATTGACAAATATTCATAAAATCTTCAAATCACTTTATAATGATTTTAGTATCAATCTAGTGATTCTTGAACTAAAATATATAGTAGAATGAATCAAGAACATAGAACCATAAAAAAACAAAAAAAGAAGATTTTATTACATAAAATAAAATAAAAATTATAATTTTGTACATATCACCAAAAGCTTTATGCTATTCTAGTAACCCTAAATCTCGGTCTCCTTCAACCTTATCATCATCTTCATATGGCAACTCGAAACGACACAATGGACAAACATGGTTTCTCCCAAACCACTCTACAATACACTCTTCATCAAACTCATGTCCACACGATAAAGTCACAATGTTTCTTCCATCCTTAAACTCTTCCAAACAAATAGTGCACATGTCATCCTCACCAACACTATCACTAGTTTTATTGTATACTTTCCTACTCAAGGAGCTAACCGCGATCTTGCTCGCAGGTCTAACCATGATACTATCAATCTCATCGAACGAGAGTTGAACAACGTCTTCAAGAAGCGACTGAACCGCTTCATCAGCCTCATGATAAGTACCAAAGTTGAAACGTGAAATCTCTTCAGGAGAATAAAGGACAGCGAGATCCAAACGAAGTCTTAAAGCACAACCTTGATGATAATCATCAGAAGAAAGTTCTTCATCGAGAAGTCGAAAAAATTGTTGAATGATATACCAAACATCATCGGTAAAAAATACTCTTGGTTCCATCAAGATTGGAGTAAGCTGATCAACAAGATAATATGGAGATGAAGAAATATGGTAATTAGGGGAACTAATGATTAATACATCATACAAGTCTTCACCCGAAAGGCCTATGCCTTGAAAGGTTCTCGTTAAACAAACACTGAATCTGACTGTGTCGACATCTTCTGGTTGAGAGCTGCGATAAAGTTGAGAGGTGAAGAACGCCATAACGAGAACTAAATCCATCTTTAGTTTATAGGGTTGTATTTATAAGAGGGGTTTAGTAGATTATCTAATTCCATTTGATTTGGGAATTAACACTTTTTCCATTTTTAAAACCCAAATCAAATAAAAATCAATATTACAAATAAAAATAAATTATGTTTATCTAATATCATTCCAAAAGAAAAAAAAATTTATAATATCATACGGAAATTAATTTTTATAATTCCACAAAATAAACCTGAAATTCCAAGTTCGTACTATTCATTCTTCACCAACTTCGGCTTCTTCATCATCATCTTCATCAGAATCGCCTTCTTTACCCTGGATAAGTTATCAGACAGAGCATCGCATTATCTACAGCTAAACTTTCGTCTAATCAAAGTAATCAATCACGTCGGCGCATAATCATAGACGGGGTAAGTAGAGAAGTCAACTAAGAAAAATGAAATTAGATAATGAAACTTTTACCTCTTCGTCAGAGTCTCCCTCAAAATCCTCTTCAGGATCCTACAAAGTTGTAATATACCATTTTTTATCAAAATCTTCAAGCAACTAAACAAAGTTAAGATTTGAAAATGTAATTGTGAAATAGTTTTTTACATTGTTGAAATAGGAGAGCGGGTTAGGCCATAAATCTTCCTTGATTATATCCGCAATCTGCTACAAGACGAATCTCTGAGTTCAAGTTGATGTTAGACGTACAAAGAAGTCATAAGAAGATAGGATCATTACCTCGTCTTCAATCTCTATCTCAACCTCCGCATCCTCCTTGAGTTGAGCATCGCTAAACCAGGTAAAGAAACTGAAAAAGACAGTCAAGAGAGAGCGTAATTATACATGTAATTGCCAATTAGATAGGATTAAGCCGTGGTGCAAAACTTATACCTCTCTTCAGGTAACGAGCGTTTGTTTCCATTCTTCTCGTGATTCACTCCATTTGACAAGCCCTTCATAATTGAGAAACATAGTTAAGAATAACCACAAAGAAGTGACAATTTTAAGAAAAAACTGACGCCGTGCAATATAGTATGCATCCAATTACTTTGCCCTCTTTCCATCTGATGGGTGTGGCTGTGATTTTCGTTGTTCCTTCTTCGAGGAAGGTGAAAGTCTTTGTTAGTTTTCCGTCCTCGAAATAAGGGTTCGGATTGAAGTGCTGTAGCTCAGAACAATTTAACAACAATCAGTAAACTAAGAAACTAAAAAACTTATACTCGACTTCATTAGATCACTCACCAAAATGATAAAACGGCATAATAACAAAGAGCTAGACTAAAAGAAACTTACGAAAGTGATTGTGTATCCGGATTTCACATCTTTCGCATCCTCAACATCCAGAGAGCTAAGATATTTGAAAATCTGTCGAAACAGAAAATCTAATCAAAGAGGTGACTATGATCTAAACGATGGACAAGAATGAAAAACATGAACCAATCAAGAAATGCTTAAGGAAAAACACAAACCTTTTGATCTTCTTCTGTCAAAAGTTCACCTAAAGCAGGGTGACCCAAGAACTGCAAAGAAAGCAGAAATTACAAACTCCGATTCGAGAAAAGATTAAAAGATCAGAACAGAGAGAATCTTTACTTACAGCATTAAGCCAGAAGTCAGG
This sequence comes from Anastatica hierochuntica, assembly GCA_900406275.1. Classification (NCBI taxonomy): domain Eukaryota; kingdom Viridiplantae; phylum Streptophyta; class Magnoliopsida; order Brassicales; family Brassicaceae; genus Anastatica; species Anastatica hierochuntica. The sequence continues at coordinate 6,274 of OVAN01016369.1, forward strand.
GATGGATTTGATGATCTCATTACGCTTATCATAAACAGGTTTCCTTATGACATTATACTTCTGCTCCACTTCCAAAACTTCATCACTAGCTTTTTCGTTTATCTATAAAGAAACAAAACAACCCATTTCTTTCAATTCTAAAGAACACAAACAACATAACTAAAAGATGATGACTTTACACACAACTCAAAGAGTAGAATGACTCAAATCTCAAAAAAACAGAGCATAATTGGGTAGAGTTCAACAAAGTGAATTCAAATCGGAAAAAAGTGGGGATATTTAACGAAGGGTTCTTTCGAATTTACCTTCTCAAGGTCGTCTTGGATATCTTGAAGCTTTTCAATGGAGAGATCGATGTCTTTCTCGATTAGCTCGATGTTTCCCTCTTCTGTTTTCGCCTTTTTGCTCATTTTCACTTCGATTCGTAACCCTTTAGAGGAAACCCTAAAAATTGCAGAAGATTCAATTCTTTATTTTCTTCGTTTGGGGTCTGAAGAGCAGAGAATTGCTAAAACCCTAAAACTCGATTTAGGGTTCAAAGGGGTTTTGTTGACTAACAAGATTACGTCAAAGGCAACGACGAAGGGTATTTTTGTCAACTATTATATGGTTTATAATTTATTCTAATAATTATGGTGGTGATAAACTTGATTTTCAAAAAAAATTGACCTGTTAAAATGATAATGACAAACAAAATATTTTTTTTGTCAACTATTTTTTTTTTTTGTTGTGTTTTGACAACAAAAATAAATTATTTAACTGATGACAAACAAATATTTGGTTATAAATCAAACATTTAATATTGTGATAATTTTAATATTTAACCTAAATCTATTGTGGAAGTAGTTTGATGCAATGGTTAAACCAAATGTTAATTATCGTTTTTTTGGGGATACGCGATTTAATTGCAGATTAATAGATATTTTTTTTTCGCAAAAAATAAATTACAGATTAATAGATACATGTTTATAGAAAATTTTCGACATGGTGCAAGTAAAGATTGTTCGTCTTGATAATTTGATGGAGGAGATAGAACAAAAAGATTTATTAGGTAAAAATTGTTCTTATAGTAATTTTTTAAAATTTATAATAGCAACAATAATAATTCACACCATTAAAAAAAAGTAACCTAGATTTACCAACCCTGAAGATTTGACATAAATAAAAATTCTATAAGGAGCTAAAGGATTAAGTTAATTTTCTTAATCATAGGAATAGTACAAGTCATAAGTATATTTGTATATCAACTTGTGTTAATATATATGGGCTTAAAATGGGCTTTCTACTGTAATTTACGAGCTAGTGAAATAAGAATTCTTTTAACAAAGTAAATATTTTGAGACTTAAAGAAAAATTTGTTTTATTTAGCAAAATTTTATTTGTCAGAAAAGGATAAAAAGGATCAGATTTATAAGACACATATTGTTACATTATCCATACTCAACGGTTGATTAATTGGAGTTGTTTGCCTCTAGTTGGGGAATTTATTTGTGTGCATATCAGAAAAAACATTACAATATAATTCTTTTTCTAATTTAAGTTTGAATGGAATTGGGTGGTGAAAAAAAAAATTGAATGGAATTGGGCAAGGTGGTCACAAAGTACTTAAAGTTTTAATGTTGTTCAAAAACATTCTTCATAGCTGCTGCTGGTACCACAATATTTAATTTAGCAAACAGAAAAGATTAGTTATCTAAAGTTATGGTCATATGTGGATATGTTAGGATCCAAGTATATAATATACTTTTATTACCCTTATTCTCTTCTATATCTTTATTTGATCATATTTTATATGAAAGACTGAATCATCTCATTATCAATATAATAAAATATTTTATTCATCTCATAAATCAATTTTATTTTAAAATGAACATGAATTACTCTTTTTATTAAAAAAACAATTGGAACAAATTTGACAAGGAAGTCTTCAAGTGATCACAAATAATATAAGAGGATTATATACATGTTTTGCAGCCAATGCCCACATACTCTTTATTGAATTGGTCCCAATATGAAAACATTCCCCTCACATTTGCTGCTAAACAACCCTAAGTTTGCAATTGCTTAAACTTTTTATATAAACATATAATCAAAATGTTTTCCTATATCATTCGTTCGATTTAATGGATATGTGTGATATACATAGTGAAACATATATTATCAATGTGTATATATGATAGTTTACACTCTTATATTAATGTCATTGCTTTTTCTTCATCGACAAATGTCATTGCTTAAACTTACAAATACTATTTAATAATCAAGCATTTGGTGTACGAAGAGGTATTAAAAACGTTGAGTTAATTTATATGACCATTTGGCTTAGTTGTTTGATTATATGCTTTATAGATCATCTTCAGTTTTTCTCGATCAAAATTCAAAATTATTATAAAACTTATGCTAAAAATGTTAGTAATAAGTGTTTCAAATTTTTTTATAACTTCCATAGACTTTTAACGTCAATCTTGGTCTAAGGATAATGTAGGTGAAATCCATGAACATTCCCAATTTTCACAGCCTTTATTATTTGCAAACTGATATTTTTCTTAAATCCAAAATTGTAAGCGTTTTATATATAAACCAAGAAATAAAAAATTATCAAATCATATACACATGAACATATATTACAAAAACAATTTAAAGTTTAAACTAATAAAAACGTTCACAGACAGAAAAATGTTTTTTAAAGAAAGCTCAAGTCTTCAATCCTAATCTCAGTTTTAAACTTCTTGTGATCAACCTTAGCTCCTTCTTTAACATTTCTACTACTATCAACAACCGAGACAGCTTCATGACTCTTACAACCCGACAAGAACCAACCGGACCGGCCTTTCTCACCAATCTCCGGTTTGGTTTTAACCACCAAACCACTTCTCGAGACTCTCTTCACCACACTCCATCCAATGCTAGCCTCACTTGACTCATATACACTACTCGTTATGTTCTCAATCTCAAACAAATCAGAACTCGTATCGCTTGCTGTCTCTTCCTCTTGCATCTTGTTGCCATTGTTGTTCTTGGTAGAAAGATGGTTTGGTATCGCGTCCCATGTAAGTAGAGAGAGATTTCTCTCGAGGTTCATAGCGATATCTGACCTTTGAGTAGGTAATGGAATCGTCTTTGGCTTGTTATAAACCGTTTTCTTGGCTTCAAACCGGAGTTTTGGTTTGTCGTTGTGCTTTCTTGCATCGTAAGAAACAAAATCCTTATCCGAGATTCTACCTTTACTAGAGATTTTCGCATCGGTACTGACGGTTTTGACACCAGAGCAAGGACCGTTGCATCTAAAACCACCAAAAGAGACGCTGATCTTATTCGTTTTCGGTTGCTTATTGGCATTGTTGTTGTTACTAACCTTCATGAGAAAGGTTTGACTGTTGTAACTTGATTCGGATCTTACACTTTGAGTCCCATGCCGACTTGTTCTTGATCTTGATGAGGTAGTTTTCATCAAGTGAGGAAGAGGGTCATCTTCTCTGTTTTCTTTTTCGTGTTGCTTCTTAGTGATATTCATCATGGAGTCAACATGGTCTAGCTTCATGTTGAAGTACTTTTCTGCGCCAAAAACTCCTATCTCGGAGTCAACAGAAGCTTTGATCTTTGGCTTTTCTAAGGTTTTTGAGGAATAGTGTTCTTGGATTGAGGAGAGGGCAAGTAGTTCTGGTTTATACGTTGAAATTTTGCGAAAATGAGCACTCTTCTTTTGAACATCCATCTCTAACTTGTGAGTGTGTATATGTTGTTTAGTGACAACTTTATAAAGTTGGGAAAAATAAGATCAAACAAAAAGAATTTGACAAGAAGAACAAAGCTATATATGGAGATGGTTGGGAGATTTTGGATAGAGGAAAAGCTTTGGATGGTTGATGCATGAGGAGGCATTTCCACTATTATATAGAGATAGATAGTGAATATATTAGTGGAGTATATAGAGTCTCGAGTCATTGTTAGTAGCTAGCTATACACTTTGCAAAAGCCCTCGTTTTATAAATTTTAGTTATGGTTTTTTTCTATCTTTCTAAAGAATCATTATTGTGAATGAATACGTTTCCACAAAAAAGTGGAAAGTATATACATATATATATATGATATATATGTGCCACATTTTCTTGTTTATTATTTCGTTAATTTCGCGTTCTTTGAACTTAAAAATATTTTCGCACGAATACTAGGTCTAGCTCTAGAGATTCCTTTTTTTGAAACTTTTTTCTTCGAGAATGGATTACACATTCGTGTGTGTGCCCACAAAATTATATATTAGCAAGAGATTTAAATGCAGTCAGAATTGAGAGTTCAAACAACTTTTTTTGGTAGAAAACTGTGAGCAAATTGTCAAAAATAACCTAAAACAAATTTTTTTCTAAGGAGGTAA
>OVAN01016370.1:0-10645 GCA_900406275.1 Anastatica hierochuntica
TAACGTAATAGAAAGAAATTTCCAGCAGCTTTGTTTGTTCTCTCAAATCGACTGTAAGCCTTTGAATCCGAGTCTCTTTGTGATCATTATCAAACAAGAGTCTCTTCTATCCAACAACCATTGTTTTCACCCTTTGGTTGTGTCGAAATCCACCTCTTNTGGCCATATCATCATATTCTCAACAAGTTTTCAGCCTTCAAATCAGAGTCTATTCCTAGGATCATATCAGGTACTGATCCGAGTTTTGGTCAGAGCTAACTATTAATCCTCCACCGATCGATGATGCGTTACATAGAGTGTCCCGACTCATCACTTTGTAGGAAGAGACCGCCGCTATGGATAAAATCCATAAGAAGTCGCAGAATCCTCCAAAGAGTGACCACCAAGATAGAAGGGGCCCGCCTAGAAAAGGTAACCCTCGTAGTAACAAGATCCAAGGGGAACATTCCTATGTTGTCGAGGAAGAGCAACATGAGAAACCAGTTGCCATGACAAGCAAGGCCCCTTGGACCAAGGCCTACGACAAAAGCAAGTTTTGCTCTTATCATGACCGGAAGGGCCATTCCACCGAGGAATGTTGGGACCTTCAACGCCAACTAGCAGCTCAATTCGCGGTCGGGGAAATAAAAGACGTAGACCTCAGGAAACCATTGCCCTTCCAGAAAAAGGGTACTAGGGACACATCCCCGAAGTGAAACAAGTCACCTGAAAAGGAAACTGATTCACCACCACCGGCACCTAAGAAGAGGATCAACATGATCTTAGGGAAGTTCCCCCAAGGGAAAATCCTTAGGCTTGAGGCTCCCAAACCTGTTCCTCAAGGAACGATAGCTGCCTTGCTAAGCAAGCCTCCAGGCCAGGTTCGCCGAAAATCAAGGGTCAACTATATTCTCGTAGGATCTGAAGTCTGCAGAGACTCCGTAAATGCAATAAAAGGGCACCTATGAAAGGCCGAGTCCACCTCTAAGGAAAAGCCTTCACCTCAGGAACCTAACACCAAGATATCCTTCTGGGAGAGCGAGACCCTCGATCTCGACAAGCCCCATGACGACGCACTAGTCATCACACTTAACGTAGCTGGATACGAAGTGCCCAAGCTAATGATCGACACCAGAAGCTCTGTCGATCTGATATTCTATAACGCCTTAAAAGGGATGGAGATAGACGACTACGAGATTATAGGGCAAAAGGTAAATCTTGTCGGTTTCTCTGGCGAGACCGCTCCTCGCTAGGAACCATTAAACTCTCAGTCATAGCTTGCGGAGTTATGATCAATTTCATGGTCATAAACCGACCAGCTCCGTTCCACGCAATCCTAGGGAGGCCTTGGTTTCAAAAAATGAGGGCGGTAGCTTCCACCTATCACCAGTGCGTGAAGTTCCTGGCATCTGACGGGATAGCTACGGTCCACGGTAGCCAGAAAATATTTAGGGTATGCTATCTGGGAGGCTTCCAAATTATTAAGGATTCCACCTTGTAGCAACTACAGATCCAGGAGGAGAAGGAGATGCAGCAAAATATTCGGGGTCCTCCTAGGAACCTCACCGAACAAGTCTGCATTGACGACTCTAACCCTGAACGATGTGTGAGCATTGGTTCTGAGCTATCATTGGACATAAAAAGGAAGCTCGTTTAATTCCTAAAAAGCAATGTCGGAACCTTCACATGGTCTACCGAAGACATGAAAGGGATCAACCCAAGCGTGACCACTCACAAGCTAAACGTTGATCCCACCTTCAAGCCAATCAAACAAAAGCGGCGAAAGCTAGGCCTCGAGAAAGCTCAAGCGATTAATGATGAACTCGAGAGACTAACAAAAGCCGATTCAATTCGGGAGGTTCAGTACCCCGATTGGCTCGCCAATCCGGTCGTAGTCAAAATGAAAAACAGGAAATGGAGAATATGTGTGGACTTCACCGATCTCAATAAAGCCTATCCAAAGGACAGCTTCCCGTTACCTCACATCGACCGATTTGTAGAGGCCACGGCTGGCCACCAACTGTTATCCTTTATGGACGCTTTCTCGGGATACAATCAAATAATGATGGATCTCGAGGACTAGGAAAAAATTGTCTTTATAACAGAACGAGGGACTTATTGGTATAAAGTAATGGCTTTTGGTTAAAAAAATGCAGGAGCAACCTACCAAAGGCTCGTCAACAAGATGTTCGCCCAATAACTCGGAAAAACCATGGAGGTTTAAATCGACGATATGTTGGTCAAGTCATCGGTTACAGAGGACCACGTGTCCCACCTCAAGGAATACTTCGATATCCTAAACAAATACGATATGAAGTCAAACCCCGCCAAATGCACCTTCTTGGTACCGTCTGGGGAATTCCTCGGTTATCTAGTAACAGAACGAGGTATCGAGGCAAATCCAAAACAGATAGCTACTTTCCTCGATATGCCATCACTTAAAACCACCCGTGAGGTACAAAGGTTGACCGGACGAATCGCTGCTTTAAATTGATTCATCTCCAGATCTACCAACAAATGCCTCCCATTCTACAAGCTTCTTAAAAATAACAAGAAGTTCATATGGGATGAGAAATGCGAGGAAGCTGTCAGATAGTTGAAGGCTTACCTTTCGGAACCTCCCATAATATCAAAACCATTGGTAGGAGAGCCTTTGTATTTGTACATCTCGGTATCACCAGCCGCCGTCAGCGGCGTGCTGATACGAGAGGAACAAAACGAGCAAAAAACCGGTCTATTATACTAGCAAAAGTCTAGTGGACGCATAAACAAGGTATCCTGCCATGGAAAAACTAGCTCTAGTTGTCGTTACCGTGACTAGAAAGCTCAAACCCTATTTCCAGTCGCACTCAATTGCCGTAATGATTTCATAAACGTTACGCTCGGTCCTACACAGTCCCAGCCAGCATGGACGGCTGGCCAAATGGGCAATCAAACTCAGCGAATATGACATAGAGTGTAGACCTCGAACCGCGGCCAAAGCTTAGGTCCTTGCAGATTTTGTTATCTAGTTAGCCACCGAAAATCCCAGTGAGTCGGTAACCCCGAAATGGACTCTCCACGTCGATGGAGCATCCTCTAGACAGGGTTCTGGAGTCGGTTTAAGGCTTACTTCTTCAGCAGGCGAAGTAATTGAGCAGTCTTACAGACTCGACTTCAACGCCTCGAACAATGAAGCTGAGTATGAGGCTCTAATTGCAGGCCTGAAATTAGCAATAGGTCTCGGGATTCGAGAGCTCAACGCGTTCAGGAATTCCCAGCTAGTGACCAACCAATTTAACGGGGAATACGAGACAAGGGACGAAAGAATGGGGGCATACCTCGAGGTCATCCGTAACCTCACCAAGAAACCCGATAAATTCGAGCTAACGAGGATCCCTTGTAGAGAGAAATCCTCCGCCGACGCCTTAGCAGCTCTAGCCTCCACATCCGATCCTCTTGTTAAACGCATCATACCGGTCGAAGATATAGACAAACCCAGCATAGATATAGATACCAAAGCCAAAATCGATAACGAAACGAAGGAACAACAGGAAGCTAGCTATCCCAAAGAAGTAGCGACCATGACTACCTAGGATAACCCCCTGCCCAAGTTCTCATAAAATTTTGGTTCCCAAAAACCAAGATCCGCAACTTTAAGAAGCGTACCCCCGGGGGCATAATCTAGAACTCAAATAGAGTCGTATGTGCAACGGGAACTTCCGAGAACGAAGGATCTTCAGAACCGTGTTCTCAAGATACCCCTGGGGGCATGACCCAGGCTCCGGCTATTAGGCCAAACTTCGAAGTTATTTCAGAAACCCTAGGCTCCTCGGAGCCCGGCTCTGAAAATACCTTCAGGGGCACGATCCAAGCTAATAAGGCTCCAGAGGATGACACGGAGCCTAGGAACGAGGTAGAACAGGAAACTCATGAATCTCTTCGCGACAAAGTAGTTGGAAGAGAAGATTGGAGAATTCCCTTTATGCAATACATTCGGGAGGGTATAAGCCCCCCCCCCCCNCTAATCGATTCCAATCTCTATAAGCGAAGCATGTCTGGACCATACCTGAAGTGTGTTCATGGCCCCGATACCATTGAACTCATGAAATAGATACATGAAGGATCATGCGGAAACCATTCAAGTGGCCGAGCCCTGGCCGTCCGAGTCAAAAGACAAGGTTACTTTTGGCCCACTATAATCGCAGACTACGAGAGATACTCATCTCAATACGACCAATGCCAAAGGCATGCCCTGATCATTTACCAACCAACCGAACAGCTATCCTCGATAACCGCACCCTACCCCTTCATGCAGTGGTCTATGGATGTCATCGGACCATTGGTTGCATCAGGGAAAGGACAACAGAAACTACGTTTTCTACTAGTCTTGACCGATTACTTCACCAAATGGATAGAGGCTGAGGCTCTCCAACAAGTAACTAAATTCGAAGTCAAAAGATTCGTGTGGTGAGATATCATATGCCACCATGGAGTCCCCTACGAAATCGTAACAGACAAGGGGTCTCAATTTATATCCGACGATTTCATTGCCTTTTGCGATAATTGGAACATACGCCTGACTACGTCCACACCGTGATACCCTCAAGGAAATGGATAGGCTGAGGCTGCTAATAAATCAATATTAGCAAACCTTAAAAGGAGCTTGGGAACTAACAAAAAAGTCTTGGTCTGACAAGTTACCTGAGGTCTTATGGGCGTGTCGCACTACCCCAAGAAGAGCTACGGACGAGACCCCTTTCTTACTAGCTTATGGGATGGAGGTTGTAGTTCCAGCCGAAACCTCAGATGGAAGTCTCCGTTTGAGCCTTTGTACTTCCAACCCCGTGGCAAATGACCAGCTGTTGTTCGATAACCTGGACCTTATCGAAGAACGCCGGGATCAGGCAATGATCTGTATATAAAACTACCATTAGACAATGGCCCGACACTAAAATTCCAAGATAAGACCTCGGGAACTCGTTGTGGGGGACGTGGTCCTGCGGAAAGTTTTCGATAACACCAAAGAGCGAGGCGCCGGGAAGTTGGGTACCAAATGGGAAGGTCCATACCGGATTATCCACATGGTACGACCCGGAGTCTTCAAGCTCGTAAAGGTACAAAACGGAGTACCAGAAATATGATCATGGGACGCCATGAACCTCAAGAAGTATTATCACTAGGTACTATCGAAACAATCGAACTACGTTAGGCTTGATCCCTTTGCAGGGTACGTAGGAAAATCCCTCAATGAGCGCAACCCCCATCACACCAAAGAAACACCAGAATCGATCGAAGCAATCCCAGGTATCTGGATGATCTTTCCAAAAGCTATAGGTTCCGATCATCAGTTACTTGACGACCAAGTCCCTAACCACATCCGATTTGAGAACAAGCTTCCATGTTGTAATATATTCAAGTTTTGAAGAATGAATAAAATATCTCTTTGCGTATTATTTCTCAATAAATCTTATCATCATAATCAGGTTCCTAGAAACCTGAAAGGTCTTACAATCCTATCATCAAAACCGGGATCCTAGAAACCTGAAAGGTCTTAAAAATCCTATCATCAAAATCAGGTTCCTAGAAACCTAAAAGGTCTTAAAATCCTATTAAGTTTCTAGAAGCCTAAAAGGTCTTAAAATCCTATCATCAAAACCAGGTTCCTAGAAATCTGAAAGGTCTTAAAATCCTATCATCAAAATAAGATTCCTAGAAACCTAAAAGGTCTTAAACTCTTATTAAGTTTCTAGAAGCCTAAAAGGTCTTAAAACCCTATTAGCAAAACCAGGTTCCTAGAAACTTGAAAGGTCTTAAAATCCTATCATCAAAATCAGGTTCCTAGAAAGTTAAAAGGTCTTAAAATCCTATCATCAAAAACGGGTTTCTAGAAGCCTAAAGGTCTTAAAATCCTATTAAGATTCTAGAAGCCTAAAAGGTCTTAAAATCCTATCATCAGAACCAGGTTCCTAGAAACCTAAAAGGTCTTAAAATCCCAACATCAAGAAAGGTTCCAAGAAACCTGAGAATCCTTGAACGTCAACACTTGATTGGACCTCCCAAGGCCTGAACAGTTTCGTAAGAGCCCACATTAAGGGTTAGGATCCCAGAAGTCTAATTACAAGAAAACCTCAAACTTTCAGAAACCTGAATTCATCAGAGTTCGATGACCACTTCGACATCGATCAAGTCATTGGAGACACCTCAGGCGCCTGACGATCTTTTGAAACCTCAAACAGTCGAAGGAGCTAGATCCTAGACCAATTGGGCCTAAGGGCCCGTATTCGATAAATTCAAAGGTTTAAAATAAGGCTAAACTATAAGCATCGATTATAGCTTGTGGTCCAATTAACGAAGATTTAAAAACCCGAAGGTACTTAACATTAAAATAGGCATCTAAATGCCCCAAAAGAAGCAGGTTTAAAGGCCTCCTCAGGCTTCCTATTCTAAATAGGTTCAAAAGAGTTTAAAGGCCTCTCCAGGCAACGAGTACCAAAAGGGAACAGGGTTTAAAAGCCTCCCCAAAATAAAGAAAAGTTTTCAGAAGGGGGTCCAGGGTGAGATACTCAGGCTTCGTCCATTTTGTCATCTCCTTCCTTGGATACCTGGTCATGAACTTCACTTGCATCAATGAGACCTATGTTGGAGCCATGCTCACCAGATCGGGATTGTCCAGTAGCCATCACGGCGGGAGTTACATCGACATCTGAGGTCTTTGACATTTGAAGAAGAGGAAGTTTGCTGACTGTGAAATCCGAGACCTGAGCTTTTTCATATTTTTCCTTGGCTTCTGGAAAGAGAGCAGCTAGCTTGTCATGCTCCTCCTGAGCATTCGTAATTTCTTGGGAAATCAGATCTTCCAAAAGTTGCATGTTGGCTTGAATCTCTTGAACAGGGATCTGAAGAGAGCTTTCTTCTTTCTTCTTTTCAAACTTCTCTTTCACCATAACAAGAACCTTCTCATAGGCTCCCGTGATCTTCTTTTTTCCACGACGAACTGCTAAATGAACCTCAGCCGCCTTGTTCTTAGTCATTTCATTATTAACAAATAACAAGTCCTCCACCTGAGCCTCCAAAGTCTTCTTGGAGCTCTCCAGAAAAGTTGCCCTCTTTCCCTTAACCTCAACTTCAAGCTTGAGATCCTCAACCTTCCCACGAGAGACCTGCAATTGGGACCTTAGCTCCCCCACCTAAGCCTCGAGCTTCTGAGATAGCAGTCTTGGGCGGTCCAGCTGGTCTTTGGCCTCTTGAAAGGCTTCCTTAACATCTTGTAGCTCTCTAGCATCGGAAAAACCTTTTATCTGGTTCTCCTAGCCCAAGAATGCTTTATTAAAGGCATTGGCTAGCTGCATGAAAGAAAGTAATAACCAAGGACCGTACCTGACCCAAGTGGTATGCAACATCCAGGTACCCATCAAAATTCGACAGCTGGGAGACAGCGGGGAAAGCACATCCAATCTGTTTCAAGTGACGCATCAGCGTTGCTAGCTCCCAAGCGTTATCCAAAACTTATTTGGGCCCAGAATGGGCAAAGTTCCATGAACCATGGCTACTCCTAGACGAGCCAGGTCTTGAGTTCCTCTCGTTAGACTCAGTACGGACTCTCTTTGGGGAATGCTCGGGCACCTGACCATCCTTCGATTCTACGGGGCTTGGGGCACGTTTCTTAGAAACCTCACCAGTGACCAAGATCACTTCATCACCTCTTGTTTCAAAACTAGCAGCCTCCGACTCCTCCATGGGTTTCTCCGTAGTTTTGGGAACCTCTTTCACCAATGAAAGAGGGACAGCGACCAGGAGAAGCTTGGAGGAGCCATCATCGAGAACTTCTTTGATTGATTGCCTAAAGGCACCCGCCGAGACCTTCTCTCTAGTGCTGCCCTGAGTCCTTGAGATGCCTCCCTGAGAACCTTAACCAGAGACCTGGCAACCTTCGGACTTAACAGGGGAAATCCAGAGGGACATGCAGGAATATGTGGACGAATGTTAGTTATTTCCGATAAAGAACCAGTGATTAGATCAGTCAACGGGATCGAGAAACCCAGAAAATCCTAACCATCCATCTGACCCCAAGCGGTGCGTAAAACGCGACCCTCGGGAACCGTCTGTGGATCCACCTTAACGAAGAAAAATCAACTACGCCAATTTTCGTCATTGGCAGCTACTTTGAAAATTTTGTGACCTGGCTTAGCAGGCAGATAAAAAGTTCCGCTAGACCCTTTGGTTGGAGGGCTTTCTTTTAGCATAAAAAGGGACAGAAGCTCACAGAGTCCAAAAAGATAACCTTTCTCTCTATATCTCGTTATCGAACCTAAAACTACCTGGAAGACGGAGGGAAAAAGTTGAGGGAGAGATAGCTTAAAGTGATCAAGGAGGTCTAAGAGAAGAGAGGGGATTGGGAATCTAAGATGGCTCTTGGTAATATAATGCTCGTGAAAGCAGAACCATCCCGGAGGAGCATCCTCGAGAGTTTCGTAAGATTCACAGAGCCTGGCTAGATCTTTGGGAGCCCGGGCCTGAGCCATCAGGTTCACAAAATCCTGGGGCATTAATGTTGAGGGCTGGTGAGGACCAAAAGAAGGGTTCTCCGATTCCGTAGCAGCAAGGGAACAAGCCACTTTCTCTGTCGAGATAGCGACAGCAGCAGCTTTATCGATCATCCCGAACTTCGACTGTTTACGATTGCGTCCTTTCTTTGGAACCTTGGAACCACCTGCTACCTGATGTCCCATCAGGAAAGGGAGAGAGAGGTGATTGGAAACTAGGGAGGAAGATCGGAAATAGATTCAGAAGAATCAAACAAACCTTGGAGATCGTGGGTTGAGGGCGTTAGATAATGGTGAAGAGGTTAGTGAGCAACCTTTATATCACGTCAATTGAGCGAGTTCCAAGGCAGGTCTTCTCGACTTCTGCTAATCGTCACCGTAGAAATCTTAATTATAAGATCTCAATCGTTGGTTTCAAATTAAAGAAGATTTCCCATGAGGATTCGTAGTTATCGAAAGCATAGACAGAGGCGGGATCAAGCTGATCGATTCCTCTTCTTGGGCCTCGAAATCTCGGCCCAGATGCCTGGGGGCAATTGTTGGTACCATATCCCGCCATAAGTCATCAAGGGCCTTAATGGGTTTGGAAAAGATAAAATAAAGTCACTCGTATATCAAGAAGGATGGGTGATCAAAAGAGGTTTCGTTCGGGTCAGCCTCCGGTCTGTCAAGACCAGCAGCTTAGTATGGACATCAGAAAAGATGAATTGGGTCACACTATCAAGATTATATTCGAAGCCCAACAAGAAGGAAGGTTGGACGCTTAATGTTTGACCGAGGCTTTCGCGGAAGGCCAAGTCAAGGGAAGAAGACAGGAAAAGTGGAGTTAGCTCCGAGAAAGGAAGAGGAGATATCGGAGTATCTAGGATCGGAAGGAGGGGACCTAGTGGATATAAAAGACAAGGGGAGAAATGGCAGAAGGGGGTCGACTCCTATGTGAGAGAATTACTTATACAACTTACATTTCCAACGATTAATTCTTTGTAACGATCATCTTCCTTGTCATTCTATTGTTATTATCGAATCATTTGTAAAGCCTTCTAAAGAATCAATACAGAAACCCCATTGTTCATCTCTCGATCCTAACGGGATTCCTCCCATATAGCCTTCTTCACTCACAATCTTATATAAATTCTAAGTGATGGATTCGGTATCCACAATGGCTCCTACCCTGTGCCCAAACATTGTAGCGCTAGTTGTCTCTCCTCGATGTCGTGGTGATGAACCAACTGTAATAACTAAAGAAGTCCTTGCAGTGCCTGTAGAAGTCACATGCGACATGTCAAGCAACCAACATAATAAAATTTTGAAAGGATCAAAAAAGAAAACTCTGGCAGCTGAGTGTTTCTCATCTAATAATAAGAAGATATACAAACTTGCACAAAAGATATAAATAAACTTGCCTCCAAATGAATCTGTAGGAACTTGGAGGAGATTGCCAACCTTAAACGTTGAACACATGCTACTCTTTATACCTTGAACAGGCAAGTATATAGATATAAAAGTATAAGGTAAGGATGTATGTATATGTGTGCCCAAAAGTTGGGGGCACCCATATATTACTATGGATTTAGAATTCGGTTCAGATAAAACCCGAAACCCAAAATACTTGAGAATGGAACATGTTCGGGTTTTTTCACGTCTTTTCGGGTTCAATTTCAAAGTAAAGATTCGGTTGTTAAGAAAATAAGAGGTAATAAGCTAATCTCATTCATATAAACATTTCCAAATACCAAATTCTCAAAAAAAAAAGAGTATCCACAAAATATTACTAATTCACATAAACAAATAATGTTTTATGATAAACTTAAAACAATATAAAGAAGTAAAGTTCTGTTTGTCAAACACATAATATTTTCAATTAATTAATATAATTTTATCATATATAAACATTTGTCCAAATAAAAAATTTAAAACATTAAAATTTTAGAATGTTTACTTCACAAAATATTAAAATTATATATATAAGATTAAGTCAAATTTTCTTATTTGTTGATTATAAAGCACAAATATTAAATAATTTAAACACAAGTTTTTATTCTAACTTTTGGGTGGATTAAAATTTCAGAATCAAAACAATACAATATTTTTTGGGAGACTTACAAAAATACACTTTTATATTGTCTGTTTTTCAAAAATAC
>OVAN01016371.1:0-10644 GCA_900406275.1 Anastatica hierochuntica
TGAATTGTAAGAAGGATGTTTGGCTATAGAAATTAAATTGATCATGGTTTAATAGTCTTAAATGTGTTGATTAAAGTAATTCAAAAATAAATAAAAAAATTCATAATCTCAACAACCAATCAAATTATAAGGATTAGTTCTAGAATGGATATATGAGTGACATGTGGACAAATTCACTAAATAGACTTCTCTTTTAATATATAAGGAGGATGTTAAAGAAATTGTAATTCAAAAACTAATTAAATCATGTTACCAAAACTTATATAGATTCTCTTGATATCTTTATTATAAAAAATAAGTACCGAATCTGAATAAGTATTTAATTTCTTACAATTATTGTATTTACATGATCTAAAATAAAATATATTTTAAGAGAAACAACATACTTTTAACTATATGATATTAATTGTGAGCACATGAGGTTTCGTGGCAAAACAATGCAACAAGGTGTGATGGAGTGACATAGAGTGATAGAAGATTGAGAAGCATTGACATGATCGTGAAGGAAAAGGAAAAGAGGAGTTAAAGGAAACTTTGGAGAATTGAAGATCTTGTGAATATACGATTGGGCCGCGAGTATAAAAGGCCGAATGGATGCAAGAAGAGGTTATCACTTTTGAAGACTAAGCGAGAAATTTAGGTTTAGCAAAAGAGAGGCAGAGAGACAAAGCTTGTCTGTGTAACACAAATTTGTGTGGTCGGGTAGACATTAGGAATTGGTCTGTGTCAATTGCCAAGCTGTGGTAGATTGAGTAAAACAGATTAAACAGAGTGTTTAAAGGATTCCTAATAAAATTGTGTCTTTGTTACAAGGTTGTGTCATTCATCGGTTATGTAACGTGTGTGTTCCTTCAATTGGTAGCAGAGCGTGGCAATCTAAGTTACAGGTTGAGATCTTGGACCTACGATGAACACCACGGTCAAAGAACTCGTTGCAGTGTAAAAGGTAGTGGTTCTAGATGAGAACAACTATGGTCATTGGAAGGCCCAAATGAAACAGTTAATTCGGAGTGTTGATGAAGATGTGTGGACCGCCGTTGAAGATGGATGGGTAGAGCCGTACATCATTGATGATGAAGGTAACAAGCTTCCTAAACCAAATGACAAGTGGACAGAGCAAGAAAAGAAGGACTCAAAATTTAACTACAAAGCCTTGTCAACTATCTTTTGAGTTGTGGATCTTGAGCAATTCAAACTGATCCAAGGAAGTGAATCAGCGAGAGAAGCCTGAGAAATATTTTTGAACTCGTTTGAAGGTGATACGAGTGTCAAACGTACAAGATTGGATCATCTGGCCACCCAATTTGAGATGCTGCGAATGGATCCTAATGACACGGTTACTGGCTTCAGTGCCAAACTGAAACAAATGGCACACGAAGCATCTGTGTTAGGCAAAAAGTACAAAGATAAGAAACTGGTCAAGAAATTGCTCAGATGCTTGCCTCCAAAATTCTCTGCTCACAGAGCTGTTCGGAAGATGACATCCAACACAGATGAGCTAAAATTTGACAAGCTTGTAGGTATGCTAAAGGCAAAGAGATGGAAGCAGCCTCAGGCATGGGTGAAACCAAGAAAGGTATCGCGTTTGCTGCAGAAGTTGATGGTGAAAGATTGAGCAAACTAGAAGAGAATATGGTTCTTTTAGCTAAAAACTTTAGCAAGATGCTAAAACGTGTGGAGAAAGGAAACATCCGGAACCAGAGGAATGAGCGATTTCAGAAAAATGATCAGGAAGGAAGTAACCCAAGAAGATTTCGTAATGATCGTGAGTCTTGAAAAATGAGATCAGATCTACAGTGTTTTGAGTGTGAAGGTTTTGGTCATGTGAAGGCTGATTGCCCATTGGCAAAAAGAAAAGAGCAAAGGCGTCCTGAGTGTAAGGGAATGGGACATATGAGAAGTGAATGTCCTAACTATTCTTGGTCAAAAGATAGATCACTATGTGTGTTTAGTGAGTTTGATACGGAAGATGAGGAAGAAGAAGATTTGCTAAACTTTGTTGCATTCACTGCCAAGACTCCAGAAAAGGCCACAAAGAATTTATCTGAGTCTGACACTGACGAAGATGAGATTGATGCTAAAGCATAATATCGAAAGTTGCATGAAAGTTGGTTGAGTCTGACTAAAGAAAATCTGCAACTAAACAAAGATAAGGCTATGTTGAAAGCCAAAGTCAACATTCTTGAGCTGGAACAGAGTACAGAAGAAGCTGATGCTGGAAAACCAAAGGACACGAAACAAGATCAGGGACTGATTGAAGCACTAGCTCAAGAAAAGAAGAGGACAGATGCCCTACAAACACACCTAAAAGTGTTGCAAAGTCAAGTCAATGAAGAACAAGAAAGAGCACAACGGTTGTTTCATGAGCTGCATGAAAACCGCAAGCAAGTCAGAATGCTCAACAATGGAACTCAGGAGCTGGAGAAAATTCTCCAAATGGGACAACCACCTAAAGTTAATTGGGAACTTGGTTATTCAAAACATGTTGATGCAGTAGGAACATCTGGTGTCACTATGTTTGTTAAGAAAGGTACTACAAATGAGGAAAAGCTGGATCTGACTCAAAACAAACCAATCCACACCAATGGTCAAGGAATGATGAAAAATGGAAGAAGCTCTCAAGAAAAGAACAGGCCAAAAGGGCTGCATCGTTTCAACAACTCAAGACTGAATAAAGTTCGAGGATGCTGGTGTTGTGGCTTACAAGGACACAAGAAAAGGAACTATAGAGTGTTTCAGAAGCGAACACGTGAAGCCTGGAAACAAGGGAGGTGTTTTCCAAACCCTCTACAATACGGGAAAGTGTGGATAGCCAAACATATGTTGTATGGATTGTCTAACCAGGTTACAGAAATTGTTGATCTCACTAAAGCTGAATCTATCAAGGACTCTAACGCAGAAGGCTCAAACGTAAACGAAGAAGTTCAGTTAACCTGTCTGTTTTCGTGTGTGACACAAGAAATATCTGAGTCATGTGAACTTGAGAGACCAGGAGCACATGAAATGCACTTGCTAAAAAATGTAGCATATACATCCTTGCCAGAACAAGATTCACAGAGATGGTACTTTGATAGTGGATGCAGCAGACACATGACAGGCGATCAGAGAAATCTGGATGCTTTTGAAGAAGTAAAAGGCGGAAAAGTTACTTTCGGTGACGGTGGTCAGGGTAGAATCCAAGGAGTAGGAACTCTGAATGACTCTGAACAACCCAGACTGGCAAATGTATACTTGGTTGAAGGATTAAAAGCAAATCTGATAAGCATCAGCCATCTGTGTGATGAAGGTCTAAAGGTGATCTTTACCAAAACTGAAGTAGAGGCAGTTGATTCACACAACCGGGTTGTGTTGTATGGCATTCGGGCAGGGAACAACTGTTATATGTGGAAACCCTCAAACAATTGTTTCTCGGCAGTTTAATCCACACTTGATCTATGGCACAAGAAGCTTGGACACATGAACTATGATGGGTTGGTAAGATTGGTGAATGCTGGAGTAGTACGTGGAGTTCCCAAGCTGGAAGGGTCAACATCTGCTGTCTGTGGAGCATGTAATAAAGGGAAACAGATCAAGGTGCAACATAAGCGGTTGAGTGAAATAACATCTAAAAGTCTCCTAGAACTTGGTCACATGGATCTAATAGGGCCAGTCCAAACCGAAAGACTTTCAGGAAAAAGGTACATTTTGGTGGTGGTAGATGATTTCTCTCGATTCACTTGAGTACGTTTTCTGCGTGAGAAGAGTGAAACTTTAGAGAGTTTCAAAATTCTGGCCTTGCAGCTCAAGAATAAAAAGGGAAGCATAGTGCAAATCAAGAGTGATCACGGAGGTAAATTTCAAAACGATCTATTCGAGAACTTTTGTAAGAGTCAGGGCATTAAGCACCAGTTCTCTGCTCCTAGGACTCCTCAACAGAACGGAATTGTTGAACGGAAGAATCACACACTTCAGGAAATGTCTCGGGCAATGATACTTGGAAACGGTGTGTCACTCAGATTTTGGGCAGAAGTCATTAACACTGCTTGCTACATCGTTAACCGAGTGTATGTGAAGTCTGGTACCAACATGACCCCATACGAGATATGGAAAGGAAAAACCCCAAATCTGAGCTATTTCCATGTGTTCGGTTGCGTGTGCTACATCCTGAATGATAAGGATAACTTGGGAAAATTTGACTCAAGAAGTGATGAGGGAATGTTCTTAGGTTACGCTACAAACAGCATGGCATTTCGAGTCTACAATCGTAGGACCAAAACAGTGATAGAATCTGTGAATGTAGTTTTTGATGATAGTAGTAACTATCAAATCACAGAAATGCAACAGGAGAGAGTTGAGTCACTCATCGAAGCTCAGCCAGAGGAAGTTGTCACAAGTGAAATATCAGAGGAGCTGACCACCTCAGGCGATGCAATACAAGTTCACAGGAATCACTCAGAGAAAGATGTTATTGGTGATTTTAATGAAAGGATGATGACTCGAAAGAAAAAGATAAATTTCAAGGAGATGGTGATGCTAGCAGAGGTTGTGGAGCATGCATGCTTTGTATCTCCGATAGAACCAAGAAGTGTAACAGAGGCACTTGAGGATGAATTTTGGACAGGGTCAATGCATGAGGAATTGGAACAATTCACTCGTCTAGATGTGTGGGACTTGGTTCCACGGCCTTTGAATGCCAACATAGTGGGAACACAATGGATATTCAAAAACAAGATTGACGAAAATGGGATAGTGGTTAGAAACAAAGCTAGACTAGTTGCTCAAGGGTACTCACAGATTGAAGGGGTGGATTTTGATGATAACTTTGCTCTAGTTGCTAGACTTGAATCCATCAGATTGTTGTTGGGAATAGCCTGTGATCTACGGATTAAACTCTTTCAAATGGATGTCAAGAGCGCCTTCTTGAATGGATTGCTTCAGGAGGAAGTCTATGTGTCACAGCCAAAAGGCTTTGAGGATCCGGAGTTCCCTGATCACGTTTACAAACTAAAGAAAGCCTTGTACGGACTGAAGCAAGCACCCCGAGCTTGGTACGAAAGATTGGCACAATTCTTACTTGTGTCAGGTTTTGTGAGAGGAAGTGTCGACAAGACTTTGTTCTTAAGGCAAGAGGGAAGTGATTTTCTGGTTGTTCAAGTCTATATTGACGACATCACCTTTGGTGGAACAAAGACAGTGTTGGTGGATCAATTTATCGCTGATATGACCAAAGAATTTGAAATGAGCCTAGTAGGTGAGTTGAACTACTTTCTTGGCTTGCAAATCAAGCAAATGGACTCAGGAATATTTGTGACTCAAAGTACATATGTCAAAAACATGATTAAAAGGTTTGAAATGGAAACCTCAAAGGCCTCAAAGACTCCTATGAGTACGACAACAAAGTTGTCTAAAGATCTGGAAGGAGCCAAGGTTAATGAGACCATGTATCGACCAATGGTCGAGAGTCTTCTTTACCTTACTGCTAGTAGACCAGACATATGCTTCAGTGTAGGTGTATATGCTCGCTATCAAGCATCTCCAAGGAGTTCACACTTGGCAGCCGTGAAGCGAATCTTCAAATACATCCGAGGAACTTTGGATTTTGGTATTTATTATACCAAAGATACTAATGTTAATCTTGCAGGGTTTTGCGATGCAGATTGGGCTGGGTGTCTTGATGATCGCAAAAGTACGTCATGAGGATGTTTTTTTTGGGTAACAATCTCATCTCTTGGCATAGCAAAAAATAGAACTGTGTGACTCTGTCAACAGCTGAGGCAGAGTACATCGCTCTAGGGAGTTGCTGCACTCAACTCCTCTGGATGAGACAAATGATGGTCGACTATGGTATTCATTCTAATCCTTTCCATGTGTTTTGTGATAACAAAAGTGCCATAAATATATCAAAGAATCCTGTTCAACACTCACGCACTAAACATGTTGATATTAGACATCACTTTGTGAAGGAGCTTATTGAGGAAAAACTTGTGGTGATTGAACATGTAGTCACTAGCAAGCAGCTTGCTGATCTTTTCACTAAGCCCCTAGATCTTAACACCTTTGTCTTTCTGCGTAAAGCCCTTGGTATTTGTGAACTTTAACCTTGTTTCGGTTAGAATAACAAGTACTCTGCAGATATCATTCTGATAATGTTTCATCACATTAAGTTGCTCATTGTTGGTAGAGTATTTGATGTCTTCGGTAATAAAACCTCTCATTAGCAGTCAGATGTCTCAGTACTCTTGTGAAGATAAAGTCTGAAGATCAAGACAAGAATCAATCTCGATTGTTTTACAATCTTGCTAACAAGTGTCATATTGAAAGAGGACCCTGAGAAAGATAATTCTTTTTGATCGGGATAAGTCGTTGAAACAAGAGCACCCATGACGCCCGTGTGTTTAAACACCAGTAATAGAGGGGCTTAACTTCCTAGCTCTTTTCAAGAATTCTTGCTGAGACATGCTGATCATCAAGTGTGAAAGCTCCTCCTAGAGAAATAGCTACCTTGATGGGCTGGTGGGTTGAACTGTTTTTTCTCTCAAGAAATTTTTCCAAGTGATTCCAACAATGACAAATTAATTTCTTGAAACAAGTGAGGGTGTACCTGTAAGAGTGATGTTGGTATCTGTATATAAACGATTGAATATTAAAAAAAAGGGGGGGCGAGTGAAACAGCGGCTCTTGTGTCTGGGGCTGCATTGATCAATCGTCACATGGGGTACTCACTTGTAACCGTGCATTGTGGTTACTGGATGTTTTGTAGTGAGTGAGTGATTGACACATCTAGTTTTCTGGGTGACACAAAATTTTGTTGTCTTAGTGTGAATCAAGCATGTGGTTTGGATAATTTATGTGAGTACACTTATCCAGCCCAATCAAGTGGGCTTTGTGGGTCCAGTTTTTGTTTTTGACTTTTCAGGGTGCTGTCACAAAGGAGAAGAGGGTGTGTGAAACAAACCCTAGTTGCAGTAATTGTGAGAGTCTCTTGGGTTTCCAAAATTGTCTCTATCTCTGAAATACACAGTCGCGATGCCTCTTACCCGCACACAACGAGAAGCTCTCCACCGTCTCACGGCTGCAAACGCTAGATCATCTCGAACCGGATCGGGTACTGTTCCAGAGATAGTCACCATTGAAGGTTACTCTTGGGAACCGTCGCAGCCAAATCGAAGACCCGGGAAGGCTCCAATGGTTTACACAGACGGTGATGTTGATGATGTCTCTGAGTACAGACATGCAGAGGAAATGGAGGATGATGTTGAATTTTTCAGAGAGCCTCGAGAAGGGCCACGAGCTGATTTTCCCTCATTTGAAGAGCGCATGGCCGAAAATCGCAAGCATCATCTCCGAAAGATCCAGATGTTTCCAGCGATCTATGATAAGGTACCAGTTTGTCCATTCAATCTGAAATTCCTATATGAGAACAGTGCAGAGGCCTACAAGAGTTTCAAGGTCAGAGCTTTTCTGGATCAAAAGTATCTTCCTCTTGGTAAGTCTGACATGATGGGTGTGGAGGATATTCTGAATACAACCGGAATGCTACCTATTGTAGTTGAGATAGATCAATATGTCCAACAGGTTGTTAGGGAATTCTACAGTAACCTAGGAGATTTTGAGAATCACTCGCAGGATATGTTGTTGGTTTATGTCCGTGGACAATTGTATGAGTTCTCTCTTGATTTGATCAATCGCATGTTCCTCCTACCATTTGACACCACACCTAGCCGAGAATCTGAAGTCTACTTGGATGCTCCATTATCTGAAGCTATTATGCTGTTGACAGGAGGTAGGAAGAATCGTTGGGAAGACTTTCAGTTCAAACACATGACACCCACAATAGTTGTGCTCTACAAGCTCTGCTGCAGGAACTGGATTCCATCTGCAAACAGCACGACCATGACTCAGATCAGAACCAAGTTCATTCATATGCTTGTCTATGGGAAGCCATTCAGCTTTGGTAGGCTGGTCTACACTCAGATACTAGAAATTGCCAAGAATTCGCATCAACTAGGCATTCGACTCCCATTTCCCAATCTGATTTACCAACTTCTGAAGATCCAACGAGTTGTCCCTGGCTATCGTCACGACAAGACTTCCGCTGCTCCCAGGGCAATCTCCTTAGACAAGAGTGCTCGTGGATCTGATGGTGAACATGATTTGAGACCTCCGTCGTTGGCTCTGGATTTGCGTAATCTCAGGAGGCTGATCCATCAGATGGAGATGCGTCTGAGAGGTAAGTTTGTCTTTTCTTTTCTGCTGATTGTTTTGCTCATTGCTCAACGTGTTTTTTGTGTGGATATGCATCCAATCAGGGGAAGAGTACAGTGTTAATGATGTTCGTCGTGCGGCTGAATCGGATGAAGACATTGATGCAACTGCATCAGAGGAGGAGTCGGATTAACTTGGTTGCTCAGTTGTGTATTTTGGATGTTTGATCTATGTCTTAATAGTCTATTTTCGTGTCTCTCTTGAACTCACTAAGTGCTTTGTGTGAAATGTTTTTTTCTGTTATAACTCTAAACTATTTGTTTTAATGATGTTTTGGGATATTAAACCTTTTGTGTGAGATGAATTCGTGTGTGTCACTAAAATATGAGTTGTGGAGTAGATGCTTGTGCTTGAATGTTTTGAGTGTGTGACAGGTGCTTGGATTAACATAACCATACAAAAAGGGGGAGATTGTGAGCACAAGAGGTTTCGTGGCAAAACAATGCAACAAGGTGTGATGGAGTGACACACAGTGATAGAAGATTGAGAAGCATTGATGTCATTGTGAAGGAAAAGGAAAAGAGGAGTTAAAGGAAACTTTGGAGATTTGAAGATCTTGGGAATATACGATTGGGCTGCGAGTATAAAAGGCCGAATGGATGCAAGAAGAGGTTATCACTTTTGAAGACTAAGCGAGAAATTTAGGTTTAGCAAAAGTGAGGCAGAGAGACAAAACTTGTTTGTGTAACACAAGTTTGTGTGGTCCGGTAGACATTAGGAATTGATATGTGTCAATTACCAAGCAGTGGTAGATTGAGTAAAACAGAATAAACAGAGTGTTTAAAGGATTCCTAATAAAATTTTGTTTTTGTTACAAGGTTGTGTCATTCATCGGTTATCTAACGTGTGTGTTCCTTCATTAATTAGTTATATAATAAACAAAATCTTGATTTTGAAATAAAAATAAAAACATAAAAACAAAAAAGCTAAGAAAAACTAATATTGTTGTTGTTAAAAAAACTAATGTAATTATAAAAAATATATAGTATATAAATAATTAATAGTTTATACTTTTTTAATATTATTTTTTTTCGCTGAAACCCTTTTCATTAAAAAAGCTGTAAAAGATTTTCCGCTAGGGAGAAACCAAAGAGATCCGTCGACCTTACTAGGGTAAGAGATACAAAGTGTGCTATTGAATTACAAGTAAAAAAAATAAGCACAAAAATTAAAAAGTACATCCATCAGGAAAGCTAAAATTAAATAGTCAAATACTCCATCAATATTGCAGGAAAATAGTCGAAAGCTCCTTGCCAACCAATGATAGCACCAATTCCATGAATGAGACACGAAGGTCTCTATGGTTTTGAAGTTCCATGCTTGCGCCAAAAGTGTCGAAACACTAGGTCCCTGAAAAGGGTGGTCACGAACAGGACGAGAGAGAACTCTCGCGGCCCAAATCCCTTGAATATCAATATCTTTGCCAGTCACAGGAAGATTCCAGGAGAAAGTCCAGCGCGAGATGATAACAAGGATGAGGGAAATAGTCTCAGAAAGACGAGAGGTTTGCAGAGAGAACATCCTTCTATTTTTTATCTTGAAAGCTCCAGATATTTGAACATATGGAAGTAAGAGTAACTCGACATTCATGTCTAGCAAATGGCATCTATGGCCTTTAGAAAAACATTTTTCGGTTCGACATCTAAACACACTGTGAAAAGTGTCAATGAAAAATTGCATTTATGCCCAGCAAGAAGATGACATCTATCGCCTTTGGACAGACAATTGTCTGCTCGTTTTATAAGCACACAGTGTAAATTACCGACGATAAAATGGCATCTATGGCCGGTGAAAAGACGACAACTATGGCCTTTGAAACTCTTTTTATTTATTCTTGAAAATATTCCGATGATGAAATTTGACACATCGACATAAGCCTCCAATAGAGAGATAAATGGACACCAACCAATTATAAAAAGCCCATTTATTATAATTGTTAGGTTTAGACCCAACCTCTCTATAAAGGAGGAAATAAAGTCCACAATGCATTCTTCTCCATGAGTGTAAGAAGGCCACATAATTAAATTGAATATAAGCCCATTATAGAAAATACAAGATCCACAATGAAGCCCATCAAGACACCAAGGAAGCCCTAGCTCCTCGCAAATGATGGATGGCCGCCACACCGGTGGCGTCATGGCGACGGGGCGGTGGCTCCGGCCCGGGGAAACTGACAGTGGGTCCAGGCCTGAGGCACACAATCTTTTCTGACCTTCAGTCGATCCGGGCTGACAGGAGGGAGCTCCGCCTCTAAAGCCATGGCCGGTCGCCCTATCAAGCAGCGTCATAACAGACCATTGGTTGCCAACTAAAGGCTTCAATGTCGATAAGCTAGAAATTCTCCCAGAGATTATTAGGGATAAGTGTCCCACATCGGAAGTTGGAAGGGATCCTAACTAA
>OVAN01016372.1:0-10643 GCA_900406275.1 Anastatica hierochuntica
GTTTAAAAAGTTCAAGAGAAAAAAGTTTTCCTCCAATATTGAAAAGAAAATCAAAAATGCTGGACCACTTTGCAAATTGCCCCACTTTAAATTTGAATTCTTTTAAAATTTGGGGACCACCTTTTAAATAAATTTTGTANTTTCTATCATTTTTGCAAAAGGGAGAAGCTTTGAGTTCTAAAAGAAAATTTGTGCTTGAATCTTTAGTTTTTCTTTTCTATGTTCTTTCAAATTTATTACCTCATTCCATTCTTCACGTAGTCTCCTAGGATTCCTTGGATCTTGGTTGTGTTACATAGCCTCTCAAAATTATCAAGGTGTTCGATGGGGTTCTCCACTTCCAAACAAAAATATCTTGCATTGTGGATCATGTTGATGAGGCTAGAGTTGATTTCATGATGGGACATACCTCCGGGTCGGGGTCTTATTCCCATCCTTATGTTGCTCCTGATTGGTGTATCAAAGTCACCAATGGTCTCCTCATATGCTCCCATTCCTCCAACTCCTTCTTGAAGTTGGTAAGTCATCATCTTTCTAACAAAGCACAAACAAAATGAAAAAGAAAATAATTAAATAACTTGAAAAATAAAGTTACTCTCAAACTTAAATGAAATGCCAAAGAAAATCTTAATCTAGCAATCGTGCTTACCGACAACAGCGCCAAAAACTTGTTGAGCACCTTTTGTTCATGCAAACAAAAGGCACTATGAAGCTTTAAAATTTATAAGCCCGTTTCCTATCTATCATACAATCAGCAAGTGCACGGATATGTCATTGCATTACTTTGGGGTCGAACCACAAGGAGCAAACCTTAGCTAGATGGATCTAAGCATTGGAAATACACACTCAAACCTAATCTAAGTAAATAAGAAAGGTTGGGTTTTGTTTTGTTTTTCTTAATAATCTAGAAATGAAAGTAAGCAACTTAAATAAGACAAATAACTTAGATAAAGAAAGCAAACATAAACTTAAAAGATGCTAACTTGAAATAAACTATAAACTAAGATGATGAACCAAAGGATGTTATAATCGATCCACTTAGAAAGATGGTGACAAAGGTGTTAGATCAAGCTAATGAGCACAAATCCTTGACCAAAGGCAATACTAGCCTAATCCACTCTCATGGCAAGAGGCGATTTCCTTATCTCAAGATCTCAAATTAACCTCCAAAGTTGCACCTACAAATGCAAAGAAAATGATATGCAAATGCAATATGTTCCTAAATGGTGAGCGCTCTTTTTCATGCAAACAAAAGGCACTACAAACAAAGTTTTAAAATTTATAAGCTCTTCCTATCAATCACACAATCCGCAAGTGCACGAATAATTCATTGTAGTACTTTGGGGTCGAACCACAAGGAGCAAACCTTAGCTAGATGGATCTAAACTTTGAGAATACACACTCAAGCCTAATCTAAGCAAATAGGAAGTTTGGGTTTTTTTTTGGTTTTCTTAGTAATTTAGAAACGAAAGCAAGGCAAGAAAGTAAACAAGTTAAATAAAGACAATAAACTTAGATTAAGGAAGCAAACATAAACTTAAAAGATGCTAACTTGAAATAAACTAAAAATTAAGATGATGGACCAAGGGATGTTATAATCGATATACTTGGAAAGATGGTTATAAAGGTTTTAGATCAAGCTATTGAGCACAAATCCTTGACCAAAGGCAAAACTAGCCTAATCCACTCTTATGGCAAGAGGCCATTTCCTTATGAATCGCACTCACTCAACTCTCGTTTATTGCAAATGATAAATTGATTAGCAATCATTAAGAGCAAGCCCATATAGTCACTAATCAATCTAGCAAACAACTCTTATTGGCTAGATTGAAATAGCAAGTATTTGGTTCTCCTAGCCATTTCATCGAACACCTCTCGGGCGATAAAATGCATACTAGTCTAGATCTNCACAAGTCTAGATCTTAGTTAGCTACTCTAAAACATAGCATTAAGCACTCGAAATCCTTAGGAAACTTAAGATTAGCTATCCCTAACACCAT
This sequence comes from Anastatica hierochuntica, assembly GCA_900406275.1. Taxonomy (NCBI): domain Eukaryota; kingdom Viridiplantae; phylum Streptophyta; class Magnoliopsida; order Brassicales; family Brassicaceae; genus Anastatica; species Anastatica hierochuntica. The sequence continues at coordinate 2,001 of OVAN01016372.1, forward strand.
ATCACAACCTAATCTAAGTAGATCTAAACATCCTTGGTTACATCAAAAGCACTACTCACACAACATAAAGAAGAAAAAGANACATCAAAAACACTACTCACACAACATAAAGAAGAAAAAGAAAAGAGATGAAGAGAAAGAGATAGATTTCATAGATAAAGATAGAGTTTGATCCAAGATCCAAACTTAAAAGATAGACTCTTGATCTAGAGATCAAGAGAGAAAGTATAAAAATAAAATTTTGAAAGTTATAGAAGTGTTGTCTCTTGGTGGCTCAAAGGATGGATGAAGGATACATCAATAAAAATAGGTGAAAGGGGTATATATAGGTGGAGAAAAGTAATTTTCGGCTAAAGGAAACAGCCATCGACATGGGAGCTCGATGGGAGCTTGCCTAAGGTCGATGAGAGCCTCCCTTTACCAGCAATAGTGTTGTTTGCTGGAAAGGTGACCAGACATCGAGCTTATGTGGCTAGCCATCGACCTTGAGGTCGATGGGAGCCTCTCTTTAACAGTCTTTGTTGCTTCTTGCTACTCTTTGATGCCTTGTTGATCCCCACTTTCTCCCATTTCTTCTAGCCTTTAAATCCCTTTGATTCTTGGTCCTTTTAGCCTTTAGAATCCATATATCAAGCTCCCAAGTTGATCTCCAAAGTTGCACCTACAAATGCAAAGAAAATGCTATGCTAATGCAATATGTTCCTAGACTAGACTCTAGACTCTAGACTCAAACTAATGCATTCTAAGACTTATATGCAATATTTACAACCTAAATACATCTAAAACATAAAAGAAATGAGTTCTAAAATGCATAAAAAATCTATGCACATCAACTCCCCCGACTTTGCCCTTTGCTTGTCCTCAAGCAAACAACAAAGATAAAATCCGGAAGCGAGGTTTGAAAATGAGAATCCAAGCCAAAGTATGTCTAGAAATGCCTTCAACCCATTGTCCTAAGGAGTAGTATTATAATGCACAAATCACGAATACTAAATGTGTTTCGCCATACTCATCACAAGAACTATCTCTAGGCACCTAAGTTAAATGTCTGCATACCATCTTATCTACCTATCCCTTAACCTTCAATTAAGTTTATGGCATGCGGTCTTTTCTTATGGGCAAGAAGTCTCAATCAATTCGGCTTCGAAATAAAAGGGGTAGATATTCATAGAAGTGTGTAAAGGAGGTTTCACTCAATTTTGATGGTGGTTTCCTCTCAAAAACAAGTAATGCAAGACATATGGCAAAATCAAGGTAGTAGTCAAACAACTTATGCATACAAAGCTATTGCTTCCACTAGGCTACGAATCCCAATTCCCATTAATTACCTACACTACCCGGATGTGTTTCCCTTCTTAAAGTTCTAGAGATTGAACCCCCATATGCTCTTTCTTAGCAACATTTTCAAGATTTCCCAATGAGATCAACAACTCTTTGTCCTTCTAGCAATTACCTACACAACCCTTTTGTAATTCTATGAAACTCTTTGTCCTTCTAGCAATTCTCTTGATTATTTTCTTAATGGAGCCACTATCAAAAAATCAAAAACTTTGAATCATTTTTCTCTTTCATTAAAAATTCACTAATGACTCTCTTAACAATTCTTAATCCTTGAGACTTATTCTACGAACTTAGAAAACTTTGGATCTCTTAGACGTTTTTTCTGTAAACACTCTTTCCCTTATATTCTCTTAATTATGCTTGCATAACTTCTCTATTAAAAACAATCTCCTCAAGCTTTTAACACTAGACTTCACCAAGAACAACTCCCAAACCCATGTATCAATTGAAAGACCTCTTCTTAAAATCTAGTTACCTTTAAAATGAGGCTAACTCTAAGGAAGCACTAGACTTTGTCGTTCAACTTCAATTTACACGAGTTTTTGCCCATATGTGCATTTTCCAAAAGAGGCCTCACATTCAAACAATAAGGAAGGTCTAAAAAAGAAAGGTCTTGGGTTTTCAAGGTGGGGAAACTACTCTTAAAATGAGTGTAGCCACTTGAGTTAAGAAGAGTGGTAGAATAAGGTTAAAACATAACTCAAGAGTTTAGTGTTTTACCATAGAAGAGTACTTCAAGACCTTAAGCAAGAAAAACTAAGTCCAATTAGATTCACTTAGATGGGATAGGTTTCAAATCCAATATACTTCAATTTTCACAAAAAGCTTCGAGAAGCCAATTCAAAGCATTGATTTTCCAAATTTCAAAGTGATTCAAACATCAGAATACAAGGCAAAGTTCTCTTTGAAAAATACAATTCTATATGCTCTAACCACCTAAGTATTCACAAATGTATGCAAATTATATGCAATTTTAGAAAACAAATTGAAAATCTTTTTGAATTTTTTGAAATTTTTCAATTTTGTTTTGGTTTTTTATAAATCATAGCTATTAACAATGTATGACTCAATATGCATGAGAAAGAAAACATCAAAATAAAAATAAGCATTAGTTCCAAAGCTCCTCCCCCGGACATAAATTTCACCGTCTCAGTGAATTATAAACCGCGAGATTAACCTTTAAAACAAATAAAGAAAACGAAAAACATGAAATCATATTTGCAATGGTTGTAGGTGGTACCTCTTTCTTTTAAGGTGAGCTTGGTTTGGTGGATTCTCTCCTATTCGTAGTCCTCTTGTAGGTCTTCATGTTGGGGTTGTTCCTTACGTGCTCTCTCATCTCCCCCAATGACATTAGGGCTTCTGCGTCTAGTGGAGTGTTCGCTTGAGCAATGCTCCCTTTCGTGTGTCCACTCCCCAACTTCTCTTGTCTTGTTTGTCTTTGTGCCCCGATGAGTTGCCTCCTTAAGTCTTCAATGTCGCGGTTCACTTTCTCCTCAAATGCTCTCCTTTCTTCTTGTAAGGCTTCGAGGAGTTCCTTCTCTCTTCTTGTTTGTGGAACGAATGGAATCGAATAGGTGGTGGTACTTGTGGTGGCGACGGAACCGACCGTGCTTGACTCTCCATCGGCTCTTATCATCCTCACTTCACTTGAAGCTTTCGTTTCCTCTTCTTTGCCCGAATGCACAAAGATGACATTGTTCAACGAGCTTATGCTTGTGAGCTCATCGCAATGGAGAGTCATATAAAACCTCTTTCCGGTGTTGAATTCGTTGAAGAGGTACTCCATCTCCTCGGTAGTCTAGTTTACTCGGATGAATCGCCAATAGATGAGGTCTCGAAGTTGTATGCGATCCCTCATCTTGCTCGGTTCTCCTAATGGTACTTTATCTCTCTTGAATAACGGTTTTAGGAAACTCCCAAAGAGTATTGTTGGAAGGGTCGTTTTCCTAACCCATTTCCCTTGGAAGCTCACCATATGCCGAAGGAAAAGCACCACTATATTGATTTCATCACCAAAGTCATCATCTTCCGCATATTCTTTCCATTGTTACAAATCGTCCTTTAGCCCACGAAATAGAAGAAGCGCCTCAATTCGGTATACATTTCCAATCTCGAACCTTGCAAAAAGAGTGTTGGCTAAGAGCCTATGAACGTATCTTATGACCGGATTCCTTATCCATGAAGACTTCGGGTTCGCGTTTGTGAATGGCCCATCGGCGATGAGGTCCCAAAAGGCATTGATTCCGTCCCAATGAGGGAACTTAGCTTCTTCTCCTTGTGGTAGATCATATGCCTCACAAACTTCAAAGAGACTCATTGAGTATTCCTTGTCTTTTATCTTGAAGTTTAGGCACCCATATCTTGCCTTTGGCCGTTATGGTGCATTGTAGATAATCCTCATCGTTGCAAAAAAATCCTTCACTTCTTCTTCATATAGGGGTTCGATCATATCAATCAAACATCGAAGATTCATTCCTTCAACAAGATAGCGTACTTCTTCATCCGTGCCTTGCAATATCCTTTTCTCCATGAAATTTGTAGGCAAAATGGTTATTTCCTCGAAGTATCTCCTCTCCTCCCTCTCTTCCTCACTCAAATGGGCATCTGTGATTCGTAATGGGCGAGGTGGAGGTGTGTTTGAGATCAGGCGCACTACATGTGTTCGCTCTTGAGGATTTTTTGGTGGCATTTTTTCTCTTCTCGAACTTGTTGCACCCTTAGAAGTGGAAGCTCCCTTAGAGGTAGAAGCTCTTTTAGAAGTAAAATCTTGGTTGGACTTTCCTTTTTGCGTTTGAGCTCCCTTTCTACCTCTTGTGATTGGTGGCATTCTTGTTATTCACTCAATTGATTCCTACACTTAAAAGGAATGACATGTAAGTTAATAAAAAATTTTATGGCTCAAAATTCTTGAATTCAAGAAGGCTCAAGTGGCAAAGAGCATTCCCAAGGCATCAAGGAATATAAGATTAATGCAATAAATATATCAAGATGCCCAAAATTCAAAGAATCATAAACTTTCAAATTTTGCAATTCAAACCCGTCACCAATTCAAAACCATGGATTAAAATGGTCATAACTTTGTTTTTACTCAACGCAATTGCAAAATTCTTGTTGGCAACTTCATGTCTAACCTTAGACTATCATTTGAGATCATTAAATCATTCAAATGCATGAAATTTTGAAAAAGTTACTATTCATGTTCAAGAACACCTCAAGAACAAAAATTTTCAAAACATCCAAATGAACACCAAATCATGCAAACTAAGCAATGTATCCTTATTCCAAAGCATTCTCTAAGCTATTCTAACCATGAGCACAACTTATTTCAAGTTTAGAACTTTAAAATCAAAGAACCCAAGAATCTAAGAAAGTTTCAACATTTCTTTAAAATTCAAAGATTAAAGACATACATTTTGCTCTTAAGAGAGGAATGCAATGAAGGATTCAAGAGAATGACTTAGAAAATTAAGCTTAAAATTTTCGAAAATCCTAGGGGAAATTTCGATTTTTCTAGCAAATGAGAGAGTAATTTTTTCCAAGTGTAAAAGAAAGAGAGAGTGATGGCAATGAAAGAGATAAACTACTTAAACATGTGTTTTAAATAAATATTTGCAAGTTACTCCCCTTTCTCTTCATTTCTCAACAACTTGCCCAACATTTTAAAAGTTTAGGAAAGTGATAAAATCTTGTCGAGAATCCGTTTGATTGATGCTGCGTTCATCTTCATACGCCTATAAACCAAAATCATAAAACTTATATTAGATACTTAAGTATAACATATAGAAAATTGAAATTAAAAAATGTTTATTTATTTGACAAAGTAGGTTTTTCTTCTTGGTAATGCCTCCCAAGGGTGCTCTTCTATAGTCATTAGCTTGACTTTGAAGCAGTTCATGGTGATCGTGCATCAAGAAGGACGAGACAACTCGCTCCCTCTCTTGTTGTATCCGCCAAGTATGGCTTGCATCTTTGTCCATTCACTGTGAATTCTTCTCGGGAACGGTTCCTCACAGTTATCGAACCATATGGCATTACTTCTTCAACCTCAAAAGGACCCGACCATTTTTACTTCAACTTCCTCGAGAAGAGTTTGTGCCGAGAGTTGAACCATAGAACTTTATCTCCTTTCTTGAACTCTCTCTTGAGGATCTTCCTATCGTGAAAAGCCTTTGTCTTCTCCTTGTAGATCTTCGACCTTTCATAAGCGTTTTTCCTCAAGTTCTCAAGTTCTTCCAATTGCACTAATCTTTTCTACGTTACTTCCTTGTAGTCGAAATTTAGTTTTCTTGTAGCCCATAGTGCTTTGTGTTCCAACTCAATTGGTAAGTAGCAAGATTTTCCATAAATGAGATTGAATGGAGTAGTCCCGATAGGCGTCTTGAATGCCGTTTTATATGCCCAAAGCGCATCATCAAGTTTGGTAGACCAATCTTTCCTAGTTAATCCAATTTTCTTCTCTAGTGTCTCCTTGATTTGGCGATTGGATACCTCTACTTGCACGGAAGTTTGAGGGTGGCATGGTGTAGCTAGTTTATGTTTTACTCAATTAGCTCTCAAGATTTTATCAAAAACCTTGTCGATGAAATGGGTCCCACCATCACTTATCATAATCCTTGGAGTGCCATACCTAGGAAAAATGATCGTTTTGAAAAGCTTGATCACTACCCTTGCATCATTCGTCGGGCTTACTACCGCTTCTACCCATTTGGATACATAGTCAACCGCCACTAATATGTAGATATTCCCATTCGATTTAGGGAAAGGTCCTATGAATTCTATTCCCCAAACATCAAAAATTTCCACTTCAACAATAGGATTCAATGGCATCTCATTTCTCTTTTGTTATATTTCCTCTTCTTTAACAAGCACCACACTTGGAGATAACTTCATCTGCATCCTTGAACATCGTGGACCACCAAAAACCCGCTTGTAAAGCCTTTTGAACTGTCTTGAAAGTGGCAAAGTGTCCACCATAGCTAGCACTAGGACATTTCGCAATGATTTTTTTAGCTTCTTCCTCCGAAACACATCTTCTACATAATTGATCCTTGCATTTCTTGTAGAGGAATGTATCATCCCAATAATAGGACTTAAGATCTCGGTAGAGCTTCTTTTTCCATAAGTTTCCATATCCGGCGACTCTTTTCTACTTACTAGGTAATTGACAAAATCGGCATACGAAGGAGTTGTAGTGGTCACTGCAATAGCATTCTCTTATTCCTATTGTTTGAGATTTCCCTCAATGAGGAAAAATGTTTCCACCGAATTGATTTGGTCTTCCGAGAGTGAATCATTAATTGGTAGTCCATCATCAATTTTCATCCATGACAAGTGATCCGCCACTCTATTCTCAATTCCCATTTTGTCTTTGATCTCAAGGTCGAATTCTTGTAGGAGGAGAATCCATCTCAACAACATTGGCTTAACATCTTTCTTAGCCAATAGGTGTCTCAAAGCGGCGTGATCCATGTATACTATCACCTTCGATCCCACTATATACGAGCGGAACTTCTGAAACGCAAACACCATGGCTAGGAGTTCCTTCTCTGTTGTTGCATATTTGGTTTGAGCTTCATCCAATGTCTTGCTCGCGTAGTAAATCACGTGAATCTTCTTATCCTTCATTTTCCCCAAGAATGCTCCTACTGCGAAGTCACTCACATCACACATAATCTCGAAAGGTAATTTCCAATCCAGAGTTTGCACAATTGGAGCAGAGACCAAGGCTTCCTTTTATCTTTCCAAATGTCTTTAGACACGCCTCGTCAAATTCAAAGGGCGTGTCTTTGCAAAGAAGCCTTGTCATTGGCCACGCGATTTTTGAGAAGCCTTTGATGAATCTTCTATAGAATCCCGCGTGACCTAGAAAGCTCTGAATTCCCTTGACCGTACTTGGTGGTTCTAAATGCATCATTACCTCAATTTTTGCTTTATCAACCTCAATCCTCTTCTTGGAAATTTTATGCCCGAGCACTATTCCTTCTAGGACCATGAAATGGCATTTCTCCCAATTTGAAACAAGATTGGTTTCCTCGCATCTCTTCAATACCCTGCAAAGATTATAATGACATCCACCAAAGGAGTCTCCATAGATAGAAATATCGTCCATGAAGACCTCCATACATTCTTCAATAAAATTATCAAATATGGACATCATGTATCTTTGAAAAGAAGCAGGAGCATTGCATAAACCGAAGGGCATTCTCCTATAAGCATAAGTGCCATAAGGGCAAGTAAATGTGGTTTTCTCTTGGTCTCTAGGGTGAATGGGTATTTGGAAGAAACCCGAATAACCATCTAAAAATCAAAAATAAGATCTTATTGCTAATCTTTCCAACATTTGGTCAATGAAAGGCAAAGGGAAGTGGTCTTTCCTAGTTGAAGCATTTAACTTTCTATAATCAACACACATACTATGCCCCGTTATAGTTCTAGTAGGGATTAGCTCATCTTTTTCATTCTTAACTACCATAACCCCTCCTTTCTTAGGCACAACATGCACGGGAGAGACCCATGTGCTATCCAAAATCAGATATATATTATGTTTGCCTCAAGGAGTTTCAAGATTTCCTTGCAAACCACATCTTTTAGGTTAGTGTTAGGCCTTCTTTGTGGTTCAATTGAGGATTTATATTCATCTTCCAAATGAATTATATACATGCACAAAGATTGGGGGATACCCTTTATATCATGTAGTAAATAACCTATTGCTTTCCTATACTTTCTCAATTAATTCAATAGCAATTCGGTTTCACTTTCATTTAGATTATCATTTATGGTCATGGGTAAGTAGAATTAGGACTAAGAAATGCGTACCTCAGCCCTTTTGGAAGTGGTTTCAAATCCACCTTAGGCGCTTTAAGCTCACTCCAATCCGAGTTTTCTTTGTCCTCGCCTTTCTCTTCTTTTGGTCCCGATTCATCTTTTCCTAGCTCCAATGCTAGTACTTCTCTTGGTTCCAAAGGTTGAGCATTTTTGTTGGAACGAGTTTTAAAATTTGTAATGACCTAACAACCGCTCCTAGCCCGCAAGGTTGACGGGGTCTAGTTGTAGTAAATAAGGTATCGTCCAAGGATTGACTAGTTTAGAAGAGCTTAAGCAAAGAGAGTCACACTAGAAAACTAGTCTAGGGAGCAACCTAGTAAGAGGTGTCACAAGTCTCTACTAGATCTATCCTTAGCATGTGGGCAAACATGAACAAGTGCGTAAAGAAAGGCAATAAGTAAAAGCAATAAGTAAAAGGCAATGAGCAAAGCACAAAGTAAATAACTTGAAAGCAATAAGATAAAAGTGGATCTC
>OVAN01016373.1:0-10487 GCA_900406275.1 Anastatica hierochuntica
AGATCCAATCCTGCAAGGTAGAACAAAAGGACCTGGATCTTTGCGTTTCTCTGGTGTGATGTTCTGAAGAAATGCGCTACAATCCGCAGTAAGAACCGATACACTTTGTTCCAGGGTCATGCAATCTGCGAGAATCTCTTTCTTGACAACCTCCATCAGTTTAGGATTGAGTCTCCTTTGGTGTTCGATGGAAGTCTTGGATTCATCCTCCAAGTGGATCCTATGCATGTAGAGATTTGGAGAAATACCTGTAATATCATCCAAAATAATCTCAACGCTTTCCTATACTTCCTTAGCTTCGAGAGAAGCAAGGCAGTCTCAGCATTATTCAGATTAGCATTGACAATTACAGGATATGTAGAGTTAGGACCTAGGAAAACATAACTTAGTCCTGCTGGTAGTTGTTTGAAATCGACTTTTGGAGCTTTCAGCTCGCTCCAATCAGCATTCGAGCTCGCCACTACTGAGGAAGATGTCGCAGGTGATGGCTCCTTGAGCTTGATAAACGTGACATGCTTCTCAACAGTGGGTGCTGAATCAAGCAATTCAGCAACCTCAGAAGTGCCTGCATCCAAAAACCCATATTCACTTTCAATTTGAGTTAAGGCTACCTGTAATGGATCCTCGGTGTAGAGCTCCTCAGCAGAGTCCTTAATCACATCAGCAAGTGTATCCACCCAAAAAGTGAGTGCATCAATGGTAGGCTTCTTTATGCATTTTTCGATGTTGAACTTCATAGTCAACTTCCCAAGTCGGAGTCTATCTGACCGTTCTGCACATCAATCATGGCTCTCGCAGTAGATAAGAATGGTCTCCCAAGGATAATAGGATCCTTGGGTTCTTCTTCCAGCTCCAAGGCAACAAAATCTGTGAAAACATATCCCTCTCCAACTCCTACGGGAATGTTATCAAGAAAACACACTGGTTTTCAAATAGACCTGTCTGCAAGCACCAAAGACATTCTCGTGGGTTTATAGTTAGTCAAATTCAGGTGCTGCAACACCGAGAGTGGCATCACACTAACACCTGACCCCAAATCGCAGAGACATCGATCAAAGGTAAGCGATCCGATCTTACAAGGCAACACGAAAGGACCAGGATCCTCGCGTTTCTGTGGTGCTATGTCTTAAAACACCGCGCTGCATTCTGCAGTAAGAACTGAAACACCGCGTTCTAATTTCATGCGGTCTGAAAGAATCTCCTTCATATACCTCTTGAGAGAAGGTACCATCTTGACTTCCTCAGCGAAAGGCAATCGCACATGTAACTCACAAACGAGATTCTTCAGCTTCTCGTACTCGCGTTCCTTGATATTTTGACGAGGTCTGGAAGAATATGGAGGCTTAGGAACATAAGGTGGGGTGGTAAATACTCATCCTCAACCTCTTGCGCGTTCGTTTCATCGCGAACATTCGATCCTTCTGCGTCATGATAGGGATCGACCGATCCAGGGACTGGGATCGATCAATCTTTGTCTTTTTGTCCAGGAGTTGATACCCTCCTTTCTGGACAGGGATCAACCGATCCAGAGACAGGGATCGATCGATCCTTGTCCTCCTTCTGGGATCGATCGATCGCTTCAGGCAATTGATCAATCACAGAATTTTGCAAATTTCTATGAGTTTTAGAAGCAGGGATCGATCGATCCTGGGCCTGGAATCGATCGATCGGTGTCCTAGACGGACCTGCAGTCGTTTTTCTGCTTCTAAGTGTAACGACATTTCAATACTCCTTTGGATTCTTCTCTGGCTTGCCTAGAATGACGTCTGGTGGAGCTTTGTTTCTAGCAGAAGTCTAAGCAACTTGAGTTTCCAGTAATTTCATATGAGTGCTCAATGTTTCGAACTTCCCATTGAGATCACTGTACATGTTATCTACCTTCTGATTCAAATCCGCAGAGGACTTTGTCTGATTCTCCTGCACTTGCTGCAACATTTTCTTCAGCTCACTATCTTCAGAAGACACAGAAGCTTGTCCCTGGTTCTGATTCTGATACCCCGACTGATAATTATTCTTGGATCCTCCTGAACCAAACTGCTTCTTCTGATAGCCACTGTTCCCGAAGCCACTGTTCTGATTCTTATCCTGAAATCCAGAGTTGAAGACACTTTGATTCTGATTGTATGGCTTGTTCTGAAACAGATTCTGCTGATTGAAACCTATATTACCGAAGTTTCCCTGACCACCAATGTAATTCACATCTGTCAGCTCCTTATACATGTAATCTTGGTACATATGCCCCATCTTTTGCTCTTGAAGCACAAGTGCTTCATTCTGCTCACTAACAACGTTCACACTCTGCTGATCTCTCTTAATTAGCTCATCGAGCTTTGACAGTAGATCATCAATTCTCTTTGCACTAGATGACACAACTCTTTTACCACACTCATAGTCTGATCTGCGATTTGCCTGACTATTTGCCATGTTATTCACCAACTCAAAAGCTTTCTGCACAGTCTTGGTACTGAAATCCCCATTGCTAGCAGTGTCCATCGCGTTCTGATACTTCTCCTTAACTCCATTGTAGAAAATGTTGAGTAGATTCCAATCTGTGAATCCATGATGAGAACAATCATTCAGGTACTCTCTGAATCTCTCCCAAGCTGCATGAAAACTCTCAGCATTCAGTTTGCGAAATCCTGCAATCTTGTTCCTCACACACATAGACCGCGACTTCGTGAAGAAATACCCAAAGAAGGCAGCCTTGATCTCATCCCAAGTCCTAAGAGAATTAGGCTCCAAGCTATTGTACCATCTTGTAGCTTTGTCATTCAGAGAAAATGAACAACCTACATTTCAGAGCATCAACAAGCACTCCGTTGTGCTGAATAGTGTTGCAGATGGCTTCAAATCTATTCAGCTGGTGCATAGGGTTCTGAGATGGCAACCCATGATACTGGTTCTACTGCACCAAGTTAATGAGACCAATCTTGATCTCAAAGTATCTTCTCCCAATAAGAGGCGGACGAATCCCAGCACGATTCACATAGAAGGCCTCCGGAGTGTCATATTGCGCCAAAGTCATCCTCTGTTGAGGTTGATTTGCGCGTTGTTGCCCCGCAGCTGCAGCATTCTGCTGGCCAGCTTGCTGAGCACCAACATTAGCACCAGCACCAGCATTAGCACCACCTCCAGCAGGTGGATTAGCTCCTAGAAGAGCTTCAGGAAAGAGAGGATTATTGTGAACTTGAATGTTTGCACCAATGATATCACCATGACTGCAACAAACTCAAACTCTTCAATAACCTCCAGCAAATTCTCTTTTTTCTTCTGTCTCTCTAGACGCGAAGGTTCAGGCTCGAACTCAGCTAAATTCGATGTCCCTTGGCTTCTAGTGTGAGGCTTGTTCATGCACCTGAAAGGACAAAAACAAAGAAGAAAAAGAAGAGATTAAAAATAAAAAAGAAAAATGCCTTAGGCAGGCAATGATCCTACGTTCTAAGTCTCCCTATTGGTACCCGGCAACGGCGCCAGAAAATTTGATAGCTCAGGTTTTCACCCGAGATAACACTACAAGCGTACAGATGTACGTTGTAGTGGTTCGGGATNGAGACCAAAGAGTAGCACGAAGAATCAAGATCAAACAGCGGGCTAAGGCTAGAAAAGATGTTTTTTGAGAGATGCAGATGTCGAAATTAAAGAGAGCAAGAAATGCAGACAGCTACGTAAGGTTGTAAACAATTCAAAGAAGTGTTGGGCATCGGATATTCTCAGGGAAACATTTCATTGTTGACTTAAAGTACAGATTAGGGAAGAGGTTAAGAACTGTCTTGAACTCAAATTCTATTCTAGAATTGATCTACTTCCGTAGTATCAGCGCCATAAGCACTAGAAACCTCGAGACTAACTTCTGTTGACCCTGAATTTCTAGTCATGCATTACTAACATATTCGATGGGTTCACAATTCACTTAAACATCAACTTTCTTTGGCTTAAGAAGAATTGCTCATCTATAATTCTTTCAGGCATTTAAACATTCACCTTCCAGCAGTTAAACAACCTAAGATCAGAAACTAAGTGATCAATTCAGTTTCATGCATTACGATTAACTATAGATGAAGATTCTTTAGATAATATCCCTATACATGCAATTCTATATCAACAAATCATGAATCTCCTCTGTGAGAACCCTAAATCCAATGATTAAACTACTCACACATGTTCATAGAATCAACACAAATCAATTTCGAGAGAGACATCATTGTATTAATCAATAAACAAAGAATAAGGTTCAGAATTCTTCTCAGATTCGAAGTACAGAAGATGATTCTTCTCCTTAGGTTATAAACTCTCTCAAAGCCTTAAAAAAACTACATAATTAAAAGAGAAACTTGTGTCTAGGTCTTTTTAATAAAATTCGGTCTGAAATAAGTTTAGTCTGGTTCTTCATAAAATCAGTCCGAAAATCGGGACAGGGATCGATCAATCCATGCCCCTGGATCGGTCGACCTGTGTCAAAAAATTTGGGTATTTTCCAGCTTTGCACGAACACTTCCTTCGAGGATTGAAATTCATCCAAAATGCTTCTTTTTCGCACATTCAAGCTCGGATCCTGTAAAAACAACAAAGAACACAAAACTGCGCCAAAACAATCCGAATACATACTAAAAACCATAGATCTTGAATGAAAATCGTACTAAAAACATACTAAAATACTGACACATCAAAGGCTTACATCGAGAAAACTTGTTTCATCAAGTAACTCCAAAGTGTATTTACGTTGACAAACTGATATTCCCTTAGCTGATCTAGCAACCTCTAAACCAAGGAAATAATTCAGAGCTCCCAACACTCTAAGTTTAAAATGAGAGGGTAAACGATCTATATCTCCACGAGAACTATGATATAGCATAAGATGCAACCCAAACTACACCTTCATTCTATATGTTGCCGAAATAAAAATTAAAAACCTATATCTCCATGAATAAAAGTTTCAAAATCTAAACGTCCATGGATATCGGTTTAAATGGTTTATGAACTTAACCTAATTCATCCCAGAAGATCTGAGAATTAACCGGAGAAATTAAATCGATGTAACCACTAACCGACCGGATTCCAAATTACAAAATGTAAATAATCTAGACCAAAATTAAAACTTAATCTGCTTCGCTATACCAATCTACTGTTCAATCATCCCAACGTCTCTTTCACCTCCGTCAACGGCGACCATGCTTCACTACTTACTTTGTAACGACCCCGACCCAAGGATACCGGATTGCTCCAAATGGTACCGCCAAAACCGAAACAAACTTCACCAACCGGTCAACAAATTCGCTTCTATCTGCAACCTGCAGAAACACCAAAAGGAAAAAGGGAGAAAAGAGAGGGGTGAGTGACTTTTCAAACAAGCCATTCAGTGAGGACGGACCCGACTCCGCCTCACCCGCTACCCGATTAACCCCGCTAGACTAGGCTTAACCCCACCCCAAAGTAAGCAAAAAGAAACACCTAACGTGTCATTCAAACAACTACCAAACGAAGTGGCTACTGCTCCCATCTATCACAACCCCGCCCTATAACAAGGCTGCTCCCGATGGCTTCGCCAAAACGATACTTTTAACAGATTTAGACTCTTAAGACGCTCAGTGTTAAGACGACACTTTTCCTAGACGCCTAGCACACGAGGATCCTATGGACTTCGGTCTATCACTTTCCACAAGTAACATGCCTCCCTCGCCCGGATCCCACCCCAGGTGAGTCCGCAACTTCAAGCTCAACTAACATCAGTTCTTTTGCTTACATAGCTCAACTGATGCCGAAACCGTTCGATGATGTCAGCGTCCTCACGGCTCCGCTTCTACCGCTCTACTGACGTCGACACGGCCGAGTGTGCCTCCAAATTTTGGCGTACGCACTCGAGCAGGGTATGTCTCCAAATTTCGGCGTACGTACCCCTTGATAATCCTCCTTGCGATCAGAGTCTTACCCATTAACGTCATATGGAAGAGGCCAACCAACCCGCGTAAGAAAGCACTACCTACTGTAGGGCCTAACCAGCTAGACACGCATATCACCAGTTCTACTAGACCTAACTTTCCTTTTGTGCAATTCTCAAACAATACCAATTATCCCTATCCCTTTTAGGACTTCGGTTAACACAGACTCCCTATCCTAGGCTCGGCTTAGCGACCCAATTCACGGAATTGCACTTAGGCATATATGTCATTATGACTTACAATACATAATACATTTAATTATTTGTGCTGAGACTTATAGCTAGACACTGGCTGAATAATTAAACCTAGACTAGAGAAATTAACCGACTAACGAATGAGAACGAAGGCGGGAACTCCTCACCTTGGCCTAATCGTCTGATAGCTGCCGTGATTGACAACTTCTATTCTCATATTCGGGACTTCTGCGGAAACCTCAGTAGCGTCCTGATTTCTCCAGCTTGACCCTTCGCCAACCTCCTTCTCACCTGAACCAAAGCCTCCCCCTTGATTACCCCAAGCAGCTCCTCCCTCGGAAGAGGATGAACCCGAGGTGGAAGACTCCTGAACAGCGTCTTCCGGGTTCCGATCTCCTTCTCCAGCACCGGTTCCCGAAGACTCTGCCTGGCAGACACTCTCTCGCCATGTGTCCGGTTTCACCGCACTTGAAGCAAGCGCCTTCTTCGCGGCTTTGAGCGACTCATCTGCTTCTACCGATTCTTCTCTGGACCGCTTCCGGAAACCTTCCGCTTTGGCTTCACAACATTGATGCATGGTAGATCCGCATAATATTGCAACACCATCTTCTGGTTTAGCTTCTCCGGTTTGGTTCACTGATACGGTTAGCGCCTCGGTTCGGTTCACTTCTCTGGTTTGATCTTCTGATCCCGGTTTCCTTTCCAGTTTAGCTTCTCCGGTTCAGTTCACTTCTCCGGTTTGATCTTCTGATCCGGTTTCCTTTCCGGTTTGGTTTTCTCGGTTTCCTTCCTTCCCAAGAAACCGGAAACCCTAGCTTCTCTCCACCACTAACTGACTTGAGGCGCAAGCCATCTCCCCCACTTAGGGTTTTCGCCGCCACACCACCTCCGAGAGCTCCCTCTCCGAACAACCGCATCCCCGCCGCTAGCATCTCCTCCACCGCGGTTTTGACTCCTTCCGCGATCACATCTCTGCCACGGTTCTGTTTTTCTGCTCGGTTCTTCTTGCCAACACAACAACAACAACAACAACGACAACAACACAACAACAACACCAACAACGACATCACAACAACATTCTCCTCTCGGCTCCGAACCATCCTCGCTCCACCACTCTCCACCATCGCGACACGTCATCTCCGCCACGACCACCGCACGACGTCGTCTCCTCCATCACCATGGCCGAACTTCCTCCGCCGCGAGTCTCCACCACCAAATCTTGTCTCTCTCTCGTTTTAACTCGTCACGGTTCTGTCACTTCACTCTCGGCTCGTCACACCATCGGCTCCTCTCGGTTTCTCGCTCTCGGCTCACTCTCCACGACAACCACTCCATCACCACCGCTATCCTCTCTCTCTCTCTCTCTCTCTCTCTCTCTCTCTCTCCCTCTCCCTCTCTCNGCCGCTACGCCGCCTCTTCTTTCTTCTTCTTCTTCTTCTTCTCCTCTTCACGAAACACACAGCACACACTTTAGCTTAGGTTTAAATTATTATTTTTCTTTTTGGCTTGGTTTGGGCTGGACATTACAATTCTCCCCTCCTTACAGAGAATTCGTCCCGAATTTTGGGAGTAACGTAACGCTCGGAACCCTGGAGACGGAAATGTCTGTACACGAGTCCGGTCAAGTGTACCAATACATAGGTTTGGTCTTCCTTTGACCATTCTCGTCTCTGGATCTCAACTCTCTCCTACTTAGTTTCCGACCCAACCCGGAAGTGTCCCCCTTCTGGAAACGATGGTTGTACATATCCTTATGTACCAGAGTTGTCCTCTCTCTGCCGACCCTGCCCCAGAGAGAATCTATCCTTTGATCCCGTCCCTGCCCCAGAGAGAATCTGTCCTTTGATCCCCCCCCTTAACATCCACTTGCATTTTCCTTTCATCCTCATGTATGGTCTCCTGGTTTGCGCGAGTTACTGCCATCTCTTGGCCATCCCCCCACCACGTACTCTACCTAGGTTCCCTCTAGGCAGTTCTTATTGTACCCTAGTCCTACACAGGAGGTCGGTCCTTGCAAGACATGTGCTTCATGCTCAACTCTTTGTCCATATTTGAGGTTATGTCCTTATACCTCTTGCCTTAGGACATCCCTTTAGCCCTAAGTTGAACTTGGTTGAGCGAGGTACGAAACTTGCTTACTGACCCGCCATGCTTTCGCTACACTCTCTGATTTCAGGCATTCTTCCGATGACTCTGGCAAAACAACTGCAGTAGCTTGAAGAACCTGACGTCTCTGAAATAGGAAGATTTTGAAGTGGCTCCACGACGAAGAACTACAGCAGTAGGTCAACAGAGTAGCTATTTAGTTGCCCATGATATATACCACTGGTCCGTGCGTACTGAGTTCGTGGCTAGAGAGCAGCTACAACCAGCCCGAGATGTTGTAGTAACGTTAGTACATGAGTCTCAGTCGAATGTACTAGCACGTGAGCTCTGCCAATTCTAATTTAGACTTGGAGCTGGAACGATGGGCTACAAGAGACAAACTGACACGGAATGAGGACTCCCCTCCTTGTATAACATTAGGACTCGGAAACCTAAGGACCTAGACTCGCAAGCACGCAATCAAATAAAACCCGGCACATAACCCTACGACTGGAACTTAATATCCCTCGCACTCAGATCTAGATCTCGGCTTCGGTATCCCTTGCAGGCTCTGTATACGACATCTCAATAGCGATGATCAGTGGCGCTGGAGATGTCTTCTGGTTGATGCGGTAGCCGAGAATCGAAACCCTTGCAGTCGATGCTCTCACACCTTGGAACTTGGAAGAAAACTCCTGCGCTTAGAAGCTAGACTAATGCCCAGTTGGTCATTTGAAATTCTTCCTAATTTTTGAGGGCCCAAAAAACTAAATTAAATTTTTGGAAAACTTTTTGTCTTTCGCAAATCTACGACCCTTCGGGTCAGAACCGGAGCGGCCTTTAACCTGGGCTCTGATACCATTTGTAACGACCCCGACCCGAGGGTACCAAGTTGCTCCAAATGGTATCGCCAAAAACGGAGCAAACTTCACCAACCGGTCAACAAATTCGCTTCTATCTGCAACCTGCAGAAACACCAAAAGGAAAAAGGGAGAAAAGAGAGGGGTGAGTGACTTTTCAAACAAGACACTCAGTAAGGACGGACCCGACTCCGCCTCACCTTCTACCCAATTAACCCCGCTAGACTAGGCTTAACCCCACCCCAAAGTAAGCAAAGAGAAACACCTAACGTGTCATTCAAGCAACTACCAAACGAGGTTGCTCCCATCTATCACAACCCCGCTCCATAACAAGGCTGCTCCAGATGGCTTCGCCAAAACGATACTTTTAACAGATTCAGACTCTTAAGACGCTCAGTGTTAAGACGACACTTTTCCTAGACGCCTAGCACACGAGGATCCTTTGGACTTCGGTCTCTCACTTTCCACAAGTAACGTGCCGCCCTCGCCCAGATCCCACCCCGGGTGAGTCCGCAACTTCAAGCTCAACTAACATCATTCCTTTTGCTTACATAGCTCAACTGATGCCGAAACCGTTCGATGATGTCAGCGTCCTCACGACTCCGCTTCTACAGCTCTACTGACGTCGACATGGCCGAGTGTGCCTCCAAATTTCGGTGTACGCACTCGAGCGGGGTATGCCTCCAAATTTTGGCGTCGTACCCCTTGATAATCCTCCATGCGATTGGAGTCTTACCCATTAACGTCGCATGGAAGAGGCCAACCAACCCGCGTTAGAAAGCACTACCTACAATGGGCTCCGCGCCTACTGTAGGGCCTAACCAGCTAGACACGCACATCACCGGTTCTACTAGACCTAACTTTCCTTTTGTTCAATTCTCAAACAATACCAATTATCCTTGTCCCTTTTAGGACTTAGGTTAATACAGACTCCCTATCCTAGGCTCGGCTTAACAACCCATTTCACGGAATTGCACTTAGGCATATTTGTCATTATGACTTACAATACATAATACATTTAGTTATTTGTGGCGAGACTTATAGCTCGACACTGGCTGAATAATTAAACCTAGACTAGAGAAATTAACCGACTAACGAATGAGAACGAAGGCGGGAACTCCTCACCATGGCCTAATCGTCTGATAGCTGTCGTGGTTGACGACTTCTATTCTCATCTTCGGGACTTCTGCGAAACCCTCAGTAGCGTCCTGATTTCCCCGGCTTGACCCTTCGCCAACCTCCTTCTCACCTTAACCAAAGCCTCCCCCTTGATTACCCCAAGCAGCTCCTCCCTCGGAAGAGGATTAACCCGAGGTGGAAGACTCCTGAACGGCGTCTTCCGAGTTCCGGTCTCCTTCTCGAGCACCGGTTCCCGAAGACTCTGCCTGGCGGACACTCTCTCGCCATGTGTC